>QANZ01048643.1:16693-37631 GCA_003254925.1 Chamaecrista fasciculata
TAAAAAAAAAAAAAAAAAAGTAGTGGTATTTTTTTCTTGTAACCTGTTAATTACCTCTGTTCCAAGCAAAATGATTGAGATAAAGGGTCTTGCCGTCCCTGCGAATGTGAAAAGGACCAAGTTCCTCTGCTTCCCCATAAGCAATGGATGAACATCCAGGTCCTACACAAATAAACATTTCAGCACTTTAGAAAGAAATAGAAAAGACACCAATAAAGAGAAAAAAAAAAAACATGTGTTGTCTCTACAAAAATCGACTATTTTGTCTCTACATAAAGTTTTAGAGACTAAATAGTTGATATTTGTAAAAGGTCAAAGTGAAAATTTGGTCCCATATTTTTTGCGCAGTTCCCAATTTGGTCCTGTATCTTTTTTTGTTGCACTTTTGGTCACATATCTTTGCAAAAGATCCCAATTTGGTCCCATATCTTTTGGCCAAGTTGGAGAATTGGTCTCATATTTTTGCAAAATGTTCTACCGTTAGTTCCACCTAATCCAAAGATATAGGACCAATTATACACATGACCCAACGATATCGGACCAAATTGGGACCTGACCCAAACATACGGAACCAAAAGTGCAACAAAAAAATATAAGAGATCAGATTGGGAACTGAACAAAAGGTATGGGACCAAAATAGCTCCACAGGGTCAAAATGTAATTTTTCCAAAATTTGTTATGGTTAAAGTTACAAAATAGTTCCACAGGGTACTAAAGTAAAATATGACCAAACCACAGGGTACCAAAGTGTCACTTTTTAAACCACAGGGTACCAAAGTGAAATATGATCAAACCACAGGGTACTAAAGTGTAATTTATCCAAAAATATATTTTCAATATAGAGGGATTAAATCATAATTTTAACTTAAATTCAAGGAATGAGAAATAAGTTTACTCCTAAATAGAAGGGCATGCGTGAAAATATACTTTTTAATCATTAAATTTATCTCAAAATTACGATTTAATACTTGAATATTCGAAATACATGTCAACTATTTAAGACACTGAATAATTAACATTCCTAAATGAATCAAACAACCAAAAAAAAGTGTATTCCCAAATTTGTCAACTAGAAATTATAGCAATTTTACTCATAAAGTTGAAGATTGACCTCCATTGAGCCAAAGAACAAGAGGCTTAGATTGAGGGTCACTGTCTGCTTCAATAAACCAGTAAAACAGTGCCCTCCCAGCTTCCTCATTCACTGTAACATAGCCAGCGTAATGTGCGAAGTCGATGCTGAAATTCTGACCAGGAAGCCTCCCAACTCTGTCTCGTTCTTGTTCAGCAAATGGGTCTGAGGAAAATGAAGCAGAAGCAAAACCCAGAACAAGAAAAATGGCAAATATGGCTGAAATTTGAAATGGGAAGGAATTAGGTTTCCCCATTAGTTATGTTATAGCCTTCAATGGTAGTCAAGTGTGGAATTTGGTTATGGGTACCAATGAAATAAGAGTACTGTGGTGGCCTCAGTGAGTCATCGTGCTATTTGTATTAAAGTATTAACTGAATTTGGTTACGAGTGCTTAAAAGTTTGTTGTGCCTAAAAGTTTTGGTTTTGGTCTGCATTTTTGTGACCTTTTGGGACAATATATAAAGAAATTAGGTCAAACTGCAAATTTGGTCTCATATATTTTACTGAGTTACCAATTTGGTCTTGTATCTATTTTTGTTGTACCTTTAGTCTCATATCTTTGCAAAAGGTCTCAATTTAATTCCATATCATTTTTTGTTTCATATCTTTTGGTTAGGTTGCAGAATTGGTCTTATATCTTTGTAAAATGATTTATCATTAGTTTATCCTTTTACAAATGTATGAATCACTTCTACACCTGATCTAAAGTTATATAATCAATTCTGCAGTTGAGCAAGAATATAAGATCAAATTTGCAACAAAAAATTATATGAAACCAAATTGGGACATGACCCAAAGATATGACTAAAAGTGCAACAAAAAAATATGAGACCGAATTGAAAACTGAACAAAAGATATAGGAACAAATTGGAACTTTGGCCAAGAAATTATTTGTTAGAATGATGCATGTGGGTGTGGGCGTCTTTGACGGTTTGGTTGGAACTTCGGTTTGAAAAATGGAAAATGACATAATAAGTGGATTAAATTTTGGATTTTTCTAGATTGGTCCCTGCAGATCATCACAATTCTATCATAATTGAACCAACTTTGTATTTTGAGCAAAAAAAAAAAAAAAACCAACTTTGAATCAATTCGACAACTGATTTGATGACCAATTCAATCTTTTAAATATTGTCCTGTACAGAGGCTGAGACAGAGAGACTACTTGTGAGAAATTTTGTGATAGATATAGTTAGCTGCATATGGCATCTCGGACTAGTTGGTATCAAAAAGAAAATTTGTTTTGATTTTGAATCTCCAGGGAAATAATATGAGTACATTTGTTGCACTTAAATTATGTCCTATTATTTCTTTTTAAAAAATAGTGTTAAATTATATTTTAGCTGTAAGTTTTAACAACTTATAAAATTACTTAGATAGCCTTCAATAACGAGTCGGCATACAGAGAATCTCCCTCAACACCAAAACTCTTGCATTTTTGTCATTTAAACTTAGAGAAAAAAATGATAAAAGCCACCTTTAACTTTAGTTTTGGTGCAAAATATCCCTTCCATCAACGTTTTTGAGTTTCTTTTATGCTTAAGTACCCAAAAATAATTGGCGATTACTTTAAATAATTTCATTTATCAATGACATGCCAGAGAAAAGGCATTAAATAGATTCTCATCAAAAGAATGGAGACATTGCAATGTAAAAATGAGAACTTTATTTGATAAAAGAATCCTCAAGTGAAACAAAATATGAACAACACAGGTTTCAAGAGCACTATGAATCTCAAGGGATGGCATGGAAGATCCAGCAAGGAAGGCTTTGATGAGTGTAAGAGCAAGTTTTGGTTTATGCAGAGGAATGTTAGTCCATCATATTTCTGTGTCCATCCCCCCACCTATTTCAATCATAAACATGAAACAAAACAAAACATTAGCTCGCTTATCACTATACTAAACACTTGTTGGTACTAGACAGTATCTAGTTTCTATTTTTATGAATAGACAGTATAAACACGTACTGACCTGTCCATTATCGTACCAGGCACGCCAAGGGCTTATAGTTGTAAGATTCAGTGCATCTATACTGTAGCGAGTGGCTGTCACTGGCAACATTCCATCTGTGTTGCCACTGTCATAAAGGGAAAAACATAATTTGAGTTCTGGGGAGGAAATGCTTGATTATGTTTTTCAAGCCAAGTGAGTTTCCATGGTGTTTTTTTATGAAAACTTTGTGAAGTTATGGAACATCCAATAACAAAGCATAAAGCTAGCTACTTATCAAACTAACAAGGATTGGCAAAATCACCTTTTTTTTTTCTCCAAACTTTACATCAATTTTTAATTTAAAGCATTGTATTTTGATCACTTCTATCATTTATCCTAACTCCATCTACTGAATAACTACAGTAGACACAACGTGATTTTCAATCTGAGTCAGGATTTAATTTTTGTTTTCCACAACTTACATTAATTACATGTCATAAGTAATATGGAGTCTGTCGTTAATATAAAATCAAAATTAAACAAAAAATATAAAATCAACCAAAATATAAAATTTTAGGAACGAAATTAACAATAAACAAATTTTGAGGACCAAAATAAACAAAAAATGTGCTTTTGCAAACAATAAATAGTATAAAGTTGTCAACCTAACACACAAAATCCACACTTTTCTATCTTGGATATGGCTATCACAAGAGTGAACCAATCAAATGGAAGAGTTTGAGAAAGCATCAGTCACGGAGAAAAAGTAGGGAAGTGCTTAATTCAGAGTTCTATTTCATTTCCTCCCCAAACTTTACATTAATTTTTAATTTCGTTCATAAAGTATTACATTTTAATCGATTCTATCCTTTATTCTAACTCCATCTAATGAACAATTAACGGTAGACTCCACATGGTTTTCAATCTGAGNTTTCTTATTCTTCCCTGTTATTTTCGTGTATATGTAGTATGCTAGCTATAATATAGGTTGTATTTCAATTTCTGTCTGATGAAGGAGTTGGATAGATTTCATCATATGCTGCTGTTTTTTATGTAACAAGTTTGTTGGATATGTAGAAATTAGAATATATGTTGTTGTTTATGATGTAAAAAGTTTGTTGGATGTAGGATATATGCTAGTGCATGCAGCAAGTTTGATCTATTAGGATTTAATCCTTTGTTATATGGTAATTTAGTGCATGCAGAATTGCAGATTGCAGTAAGCTAAAAAAAAATACATAACCCGCGGGTTGGCCCAACCCAACCCGCAGGACCGCGGGTTGGGTTGATTCGGGCTGAATTTAAAAAAACTCAAAACCCAACCCAACCCAACCCAACCCGCAGATTGCAGTGCGGGTTGGGCTGGAAAAATCCCTCAGTCCGCCCCAATCCAACCCGTGCTCACCCCTAACAGTAGACACAACGTGATTTTCAATCTGAGTCAGGATTTAATTTTTGTTTTCCACAACTTTACATTAATTACATGTCATAAGTAATATGGAGTCTGTCGTTAATATAAAATCAAAATTAAACAAAAAATATAAAACCAACCAAAATATAAAATTTTAGGAACGAAATTAACGGTAAACAAATTTTGAGGACGAAACTAAACAAAAAATGTGCTTTTGCAAACAATAAATAGTATAAAGTTGTCAACCTATCTTGGATATGGCTATCACAAGAGTGAACCAATCAAATGGAAGAGGTTTGAGAAAGCATCAGTCATGGAGAAAAAGTAGGGAAGTGCTTAATTCAGAGTTCTATTTCATTTCTTCTCCAAACTTTACATTAATTTTTAATTTCGTTAATAAAGTATTACATTTTAATCGATTCTATCCTTTATTCTAACTCCATCTAATGAACAATTAACAGTAGACTCCACATGGTTTTCAATCTGAGTCGGGAATTAATTTTTTTTTCCCACAATTATACATTAATTATATACATGTCATAAGCAATGTGGAATTTGTAGTTAATTCATTGGGTAGAGTTAGAAGAAATGATAAAATCGACTAAAATGTAAAACCTTATAAATGAAATTACTAGTAAACAAGTTTAGGGGATGAAATTACAACAACAACAACAACCAAAGCCTTATCCCACTAGGTGGGGTCGGCTATATGAATCAACTGACGCCAACGTGTTCTATCCTTGCACATGTCAACCGTAAGGTTATTGATAGCTAAATCTTTTCGGATAGTTTCTTGGATAGTTTTCTTTGGTCTTCCCCTTCCCCGGATTATAGGATTCTCTACCATTTGATCAACTCTGCATACCGGGGCCTCTAAAGGTCTTCTTTGCACATGTCCAAACCACCTAAGGCGTGTTTCGACCAATTTCTCAATGATAGGCGCCACACCAACCTCCTCTCTGATGACTTCATTCCTGATCTTATCCATAATAGTATGACCACACATCCAACGAAGCATTCTCATCTCAGTCACGTTGAAGTTTTGGGGATGAAATTAAACAAAAAAATTTCTTTTGCCGTAAAAAAATAGTATAAAGTTATCATTATCAACTTGACACAAAATCCACACTTTTCTATCTCGGATATGGCCATCACAAGAGTTAACCAATCAAATGGTAGAGGTTTGAGAAAACATCAGTCATGGGGAAAAAGTAGGGAAGTGCTTAATTCAGAGTTTTATTTCATGTGATCTAGCTAGTGCTATTACTAGTAATGGTCAAGTAACACATGGACTCAAGATTCAGACATATTGTTCTTAGGCAACATGATAGACTTTCTTTGAGGTAGTGAATGCGATTGGTTTGAGGTACATATATGTGATCATGTAATGGTACGATTCATCCATGTACATATTAGACATTAAGAAGATCACTTGAACATCCATATCCGTAGTCCTAATGGAATAAGTTCGCGATAAATATTAAGAACTGTAAATGCAGAATCCTGATACTTCTCACCCACCAGATAACTGCAAAACATTGAGACAAAAAGTGGCTTCTTGTCTTACTTCTATTGCAGAATATAAAAACACACGGGAAGAGGTATAGCAATGCATTACATATGAAGATACCAAAATTCACTACCAACTATCAAAAGTTTAAAATGAAATAGTAACAAGGATTCTCAAAACCAACTTAAGCTCTTCAAAAGAATGCCATAAAGAGAAGATCTCAGACGAGTGCTAAATGCCTAAATGACTAGTTAAACTCCATGTAACTTAGGCTTTTAACTTGTACGTCCAGCAATCAATTAGATGTGTTCCATTGGTTATTTTTTTAATACATATTTGTGTGACAATATAAATATATGCTTTTGAGTATTTCCTAATTATCATTAAATACCTGCAAGGCTCCCATTTAGCAGGCTTATGATTTGGATCAACATGAAGAGCCTTTTGAACCTCAGCCAGATTAAAGTACATGGTTAAGTGCTTCCAAGTGCAAGGATCGTATGCCCTTCCAAGTCCACCAATTATCTATCACATGACATAAAATATCGTTAAGTTTAATAATGTAATAATGTTCTACTCTATTTTGGATTCTTTGGTAGAATCCCAAATCCTTTGGGATGAATTTGATGGATTTAGGGGCCAAAGAAACTCACATGCTTTGCTTTCGCCGGCTGATTTGTCTGGCTAACAGTAGCAGGGCATGGAGGAGTGAAGATACTGAACTTATCAATGTTGCCAATTTCTTTATCAGCAATTTCTAATATTTTCTTACATGAACCTTGTGGATATAGTAAATTCTCATGATGGCATAGAAGGTTCAATTGCTTGTATGTTTGATCAGAAATCATACCAGATGACCAACGGAACTGGAAAATCCCCAAGCCATCATAGTGATAATCATTTAGAGGATTTCCAACCTGCAATCGATATATATATATACTAAATTTATTTTATAGAAAAAAAAAGAAGAACAGTAATACAAATGAAACAAAGTCTATAATACCATATAGCCTTTAAGATTAATAGCTTCTTTAGCTTCCCGGTTGTGCTTCACAATAACTTGGCTAAGTTGTGGAACAAAATGCCCTATGTTTAATGATTGATGCATAATGAGATATTAGAACAGGACAAAGTCTATATAAAATAAATAGTGGAAAACAAAAAGGACCTCAGACAGTTCATTCATGCTCTTGTCACCAATTTTATCTTTTTGAAGACATAATAGTGGAACTCAATGAAAATCATTTCACCATTTTTCTTCTTTTGAATTGACCAAAAAGCTGGGATATCACAAAGTAGACAATATCAAAGGCATTTTGCCACTGATATAAGATATGAAAAGTCACTTACCTGCATAGCTCTGGCCAGTGATATAAAAGTCTCTCCCTTTATACTGTGGAAAACGCTCAAACCATTTAAGTAGGAATTCCAAAGAGTCTTTAGCTGCCATTGAAGAAGTATTAAAAGTGAGTGGGACATTAATGTATCTTCCAAACAAAAGCTTGAGATACCAAATGGTTAGAGTAGTACCAGTCCTTTTATCACCATTTTTGAGTATGTCAGATGAAGTGTTTGAATAAGAAAATCCCACTCCAACAGGAGATTCAACAAAAAGAAGGTTTGCAACTGTAACACAGCACAAATAGTTAGACATGATTGTAGTTATAAGACATACATTTCCCCCATAAACCAGTCAGAGTCGGCAGTTTCTATAGCAGTAAGCATTATAAGCAGAGTCTTGAGTTAGAGAGTATTGCATTTATGAAACATCAAACATTTATTTTGATAATAAAAAGGTCAAAACCTCATTTTGGTATCTAAACTATAGTGTGAATTATGTTTTGGTCCCTAAACTATTTTTCCTTCAATTTTGGTCTTTAAACTTTTCCACTTGTTTCACCGTTAATCCAAAATGTGACTTTTTCTAGTTTCTGCCGTTACCTCTAATATGAACAGCTCAAGTGGATGATTTCTCTCTTACACATATCTTAATAAGTTAATTGGCAGAGGAAAAAAAAACCTTCCTTCTTAAAAAGAAAAATCAGCAATAACTTTTACTCCAGTTTGTGACTAAAAGAAAGATTTTTCTTTTTCTCTCTTCCAACTCACTTATTAGGACATGTATAAAAGAGAAATTGTTCATCTAAGTTGTCCAAGTCAAAGATAATGATAGAAACTAGAAAGAATCACACTTTGGACTAACAGTGGAACAAATGAAAAAGTTTGAGGATCAAAGCAGAATTCACTCTATTGTTCAAGGACCAAAATGAGGTTTTGACCTAATAAAAACTGTTCATGACAATTAAACTATAAAAGTAAGATTCCTAATGCTGTGATCTGAAGGGAAGGAGCAAGTTCTTGGCAGTATCTATTGAAACAAGCATTATATATAAACAACATATTAACTTGACATAGGCATAAATGGACAACTGAACTAGACAAGTGAGGACCAAAAACTTCCAAATAATGAGATTGAGATTCATGATCTATAAGGAGCAAGCAGCGGACAAAGTAGGAGTGAAAAGAGAACTCTAGTGACAAATTCACAAAACTTCAATACTTCAGTAGAATTTTTCATGTGTTAATCATCTAATCCTCTACATAATACGTTTTCACTAGAAAATCAGATTACAAGTCGACTCCCAACCCAACAAATTAAATAGTTACCTTTGTTCCAAGAATAAGGATTTGAATAAAGGGTCTTTCCATCTGGCTGAATGAGAAAGGGACCAAATTCCTTTCCCTCTCCAGAAGCAATGGACGAACATCCAGGTCCTACACATGGAACACATGCATACTTCACCACTTTAGAAAGAAAAAAAATCTACTATTTAGTCCCTAAACTTGCGAGTCAATGAATCAATCCTTGAAAAATCAAAATATACGACTCATTCCTTGAATTATTACAATCGCCAATGATTTGGTCCTCAGGTAAAATTCAAGTACTAAGAGGTACTTAATTAGTATCAATTCAAGCCTAAAATGTATAAAATCAATTCAAATTCAGAGGACTTTCTCAAAAAAAAATAAAAGAAAAGAACAAACTAATTAAACAACCATAAAAAGCATCTAAAAGGTTAAAAAAGAGTAAACTAACAATTTGGTCCCTGAAAGATCACCGAGATGGCAACTCCACTCAAAGATTGAAATGTACAATTTAATCCTGAAAGATCAAAATAGTATATTTTTTAGTCTCCATAAAAATGACTAATTAGTATATCATTTTGATATTTCAAATACCCAGTTGTCAGCTCAGTGATCTTTTAGGACCAAACTGTTAGTTTAATCTAAAAAATTAGAACATTGATGAACAATAATATTGTTGAGTGTGATTGATTAACCTCCATCGAGCCAAAGAACAATAGGCTTGGATGGAGGGTATTTGTCTGCTTCAATAAACCAGTAAAACAGGAAGCCTCCAAACCCTGTCCTGTTCTTGTTCAGCAAATGGGTTAGAGGAAACTGACGCAGAAGCAAAACCCAGAACAAGAAAAATGGCCAATACTGTTAAAATTTGAAACGTGAAGGAACTAAGTTTCCCCATGTTAATTTGGGAATAGGATGATGATGATTATTGATAATAATTGCTTCATAGTGATATTTGGATTTTAATATTGTGTACCACACTGCCACGTTTTTTTAAAAAAATGGGAAATAAAGCAGTTCATTAATCAGAAGAATCAGCACAAAGAATCTCTTGCAAAACAAAGAATCAGTTCCTCATGTGAAGCTCTTCCCAATGCTGCAATATAATATTATAAGCTCCCAAATTGGTTAGATCACTAGATCTACAACACCATTAAAATGACCAAAAAGAGACTCTAATATAATTATCATCCAGAATGAGACAACCTCTTGATTCGTTGTTTGATTAACAGTATTGGTTTTTATCAAAAAGTTTGAAGCTCTTGCCAATTCTACAATATTATAAGCTGCCAAATTGGTAGTTCTGCAATATTAAAATGAACCAAAGAGACCCTAATATCATCCAGAATACCTTGGACATATATAGCTAAAACCAGAGTGGTGTTGGGATTTTTGGGAGGAAGAAACATGGAAGCTCTCATAAACCTTTTTCTTTTCTTTTTTCTCATGAACTTTTCTTTTATTCATAACTTCATAATAATAGGTACAAATCAGATTCTTTTTATAGAGGAAATACACATAATTAAATAAAAGATAAATAAAGTAACTACTTATCCCTAAAATCATGTACCCACCAGTTAACTCATATATATGACTAATTCAAAAACAAACTAAATCTCTAAAATTCAAATATGATGAAACAGATTCATACTTCCAATAATAATATAATATTATTATTATTATTAATTCCCAACAAGTGGATCCTCTGCATTGTGAAATGTGTGCAGTTTAGAGAAAGAAAGAAAGAATTAGAGAGAGAAAAATTTTATGGGACCCACACTTCACCAAACTTCTCTCTCCAACTCTTCCATTCTCTCTACACTTTATGAAAATGCACCAAAGTTGAAATGCAGAGGATCTATGAACCTTTTGAGTTGAGAGCATCAACAATTGTCGCTGAGCCACTTTCCAGTTTCCAGCATCAACAATCCGATTCATGTATTGGTTTTATAAAATTTTTAAAGGCCGAAACCTTAAATTGGTCCCTTATATATGGTGCGGGTTTCGAATTGGTCCCTTATGTAGTTATGCTTCATTTGTTTCATATTGGTTTATTTTTATAATTTCTCAAATTGGTCTCAAAATATTAAATGTGGTCATATCTCTCTTGTTTAAAGTTCGAATGCAACAAATTCAAAACTAAGAATTTTTTTTATGAGTATTTTGGGGTTATCAACAAATAAGGTCATATCGAACCCCAAAAGTGACTAACTTGTTTTACGATCAAACAAGTAGAGTTGATCATATCTCTTTCATTTCAAATTCAAATGACACGAGTTCAAAATTATGTGCTAAAGAGTTCTTTCTCTGCCCAATTGAGATTGTTAGTAAATGAGGTCAAATCACGTCTCAAAAGCATATTTAAGACTAATTTGAAATATTATAGAAATAGGTAGGATCAATTTGAAACAAATGAAATATAAGAGACCAATTTAAAATTTTGGCCTTTTTTATTGTTATTTATAGGATTGGATTGCTGCGGGTGCCAGTTGTTTTTATAATATATAGGCTTAAGTGCACTTTTGGTCCCATAACTATGACAAAGGTTTCATTTTGGTCCCATAACTTTTTTTGTTGCAATTTTGGTCCCATAACTATGATAAAGGTTTCATTTTGGTCCCATAACTTTTTTTGTTGCAATTTTGGTCCCATAACTATGACAAATGTTTCATTTTAGTCCCATAACATTTTTTGTTGCAATTTTGGTCCCATAACTTCTCAAAAGGTTCCACCGTTAGTCCCTTGGTGAATTCCATTTATATTTAGCCGTTAAGTATGACGTGGCATAGTAACTAGGATCATGATGTGGCAAAATAAGATGAAGTGGACTGAAATAGGAACTATATGCAACATATTAAAACTTATCTATACCCAACCACCATATATACAAAGAGTGGTACTGACAGGTACCAATCTGGTGGGGAAGAAGAGACTTCAAGCAGAAGGCACCGACAAAGTCGATGGGATCCTCAGCCAAAGTCGCACGACCAAAGCGGCGGCGACGAAAAATCGGGAAGCGGAACGAGGAAGAGGAAATCCCGTTGGGCTGACGAGGAAGAGGAAGTACCACTCTTTGTATATATTGTGGTTGGGTATAGATAAGTTTTAATATGTTGCATATAGATCCTATTTCAGTCCATTTCATCTTATTTTGCCTCATCATGATTCTAGTCACTATGTCACGTCATACTTAATGGCTAAATATGGATGGAATTCACCAAGGGACTAACGGTGGAACCTTTTGAGAAGTTATGGGACCAAAATTGCAACAAAAAAAGTTATGGGACCATAATGAAACATTTGTCATAGTTATGGAACCAAAATTGCAACAAAAAAAGTTATGGGATCAAAATGACACCATTGTCATAGTTATGGGACCAAAATTGCAACAAAAAAAGTTATGGGATCAAAATGAAACTTTTGTCATAGTTATGGGACCAAAAGTGCACTTAAGCCTAATATATATATATATATATATATATATATATCCCAATATTAAGAAATTGGACTCGATCAAGATCATTAGACTATTCAGAAGATTGAACCGGTTAAAATTGTCTTTAGACCAGGTTGAACAAAATAGATGTTTTGCACAAAAAGGTTTTTAAAAAAATTTCGTCACTTCTAAAAGAATCATTGAATTTTTTGTACCCTAAATAAAGTCTAGAATTTTTATTTTTTTTACATTTTAACCTAAATTTTGTCTATGATTAGTCACACAAAGATTTTTAAATAATCGACCTCAACTTCAAAACTTTTACAATTTAGTCCTTTTAACTTTAAAAAAAACAATAAAAGGTCCCACCACTTTAATTTTGGTTCAAAATATCCCATCCACCAACCTTTGTGTGTTTCTTTTGTGTTCAAGTACCCAAAAGTAAATGGAGAATACTTTCAAAAAGTTTCATTTATCAGTGATACACCCGGGACATAGCACGGAATAGATTCTCATTAAAGAATGGAGACATTGACATGTAAAAAATGAGAATTTTATTTGATAAAGAATCCTCAAGTGAAACCAAATATGAATAACACCGGTTTCAAGAGGTACTAAGAAGTTGAAGGGATGGCATAGAAGATCCAGCAAGGAAGGCTTTGATGAGTGAAAGAGCAAGTTTTGGTTTATGCAGAGGAACTTCATGCCCTGCTCCCCTTATTGCTACAAAGGTCAGTCCCTTGTATTCCTGTGTCCATCCTCCCACCTGTTTCAACTTTCATATATCACTTCAATGATAGATAAGTAGATAACAAAAGATGAAACAAAAAGAAGCAAAATTAGGCGATGTTTTGTCGAATAGTCTGTACAATCCTGTATACTGACCTGTCCATCGTCGTACCAGGCACGCCAAGGGCTTACAGTTGTAAGATTAAGCGCATCTATAGTGTAGCGAGTGGATGTCACTGGGATTACGGCATCTGTATCGCCACTGTCATAAGAGAAAAAACATAATCTGAGTTTTGGGGAGGGAGTGCAAGTTTATGATTTTCAAGCAGAATGAGTTTCCACGGCTTTCTTCATGAAAGTATATGAAATTATGGAACTTCAAATACCAAAAAGTACAGTAGCTACTGATCAAACTAACAAGGTAAACCTATTTTTGAATCCCTGAATTTGTCTCAACTGCGATTTAGTCACTGCATATTGGAAATGTACTTTTCGGTCCCTGATTTTTTTTACAAACGTTAACTATTTGGACCTAAGAAATCATGAGTAAACTAACAATTTGGCCCCTGAAAGGTCACTATGCTAAGAACTCAATCTCTGAAAGATTAAAATGCACAGTTTAACCCCTGAAAAATCAAAACGGTATACTTATTTTTCATTTTTATGGACTAATTAGTACACAGTTTTAATTTTTCAGAGACTAAATAGTATACCGTTTTGATCTTTCAGGGACTAAATGTGTATTTTAATCTTTCAAAGACCCAGTTGTTAGCTCGGTGATCTTTCAGGGACTAAATTGCTAGTTTACTCAAAACAATACCATGGGGATTAAATAATTGATATTTTTAAAAAAAATCAGAGAGCAAAATGTATAGGTGTAATATCAGAGACTAAATTATAGTTTCGAGACAAATTTAAGGACTAAAAAAGCAAATTCTCGCAATATAAAGTTTTTAGCCTAACACAAACTCCACACTTTTCTATCTCGTATGGACATCACAAGCGTGAACCAATCAAAGGGTTGAGGTATGAGAAAACATCAGTTGTGAGGAAAAAGTAGGCAAGTGTTTAATTCATGGTTTTATTTCATGTCACTCAAGATTGAGTCATATTGTCTTAGGCAACATAAAATAGGTAGTAAATGCGACTCGTTTGAGGTATATATGCATGTATTTATTTATGTATGGCAGCAAGTATATATGTAATCATGTAGTGGTACGAATCATTCATGTATTTATTAGACAGTAAGAGGATCACCTGAACATCCATATCCGTAATCCTGACGGAATAAGTTCGCGATAAATATCAAGCACTGTCAATGGAGAATCCTGCCAGTTCTCATTCACCAGATTACTGCAAAACATTGAGACAAAAAGAGGCTTCTTAACTAAATTTTTTAATGTAGAATATAGAAATACACAGGAAGAGGCTATACCAATGTGTTACATATGCAGATACCAAAGTTCACTACTAGTTACCAGCTATCAAAAACTTAAATTGATTTAGTAACAAGGATTCTCACAATCAACTTGTGCTTCAAAAGAACATTGTAAAGAGAATATCTCAGCCAAGCGCTAAATGTCAAATATATTGGCTAGTTAAACACATGAAAAAGAAAAATTAAATGTCACTTAGTTTTTTCAGCTTGTCCTACAGTCAATCAGATGTGTTCCATTTGTTCTTTTTTAATACATAATATCATTAAATAATGACAATATAAATAGATGCTTCTGAGTATTTCCTAATTATCATTAAATACCTGCAGGTCTCCCATTTAGCAGGCTTATGATTTGGATCAACATTAAGAGCCTTTTGGACCTCAGGTAGATTGAAGTACACGGTTGAGTGCTTCTCAGTGCAAGGATCATATGCACTTCTGAGTCTACCAATTATCTATCACATGACATAACATATCAGTAAGAATAACCATGTAATTATGTTCTAATGTACCATGGATTCTTTGATAGAATCACCCATCTTTGTACTATTTATTATTTATGAAGTCACATTTGGGTTAAATTTGATGGATTTAGAGGCCAAAGAAAATCTAAAATTAATTGATGCTTTTGTATCAATTTTTTCCTAAAAGGGCTTAATAATATATATAGAGGATGATTGAAAGTTGAAACATTAGAATTTCTTCAGGAAGAAACAATTATGTTGCTCAGATTATAGACAGCATTAATCCATGATAAAGATGAATACCCAAAAACATGTTGGAGCATTATCTAATAATTCTAAGAGATAAATTATATTTTAGTCTTTAATAGACAAGGTGATTTGCAATTTAGTACTCTTTGAAAAATCATCATCGTCAAATTAGTTCCTCAAAGAAGACATTCCTTGCAATGTCACTCTTATACAAATTTTATTAAGAAACTAATAGTATTGAGGCAACAGAGAATCTGAAGAATTTCATCTTAGAGATATTATACCTTGTTTTTCTGTTCAAAATGCAAATGCAAGGACAACAACAGATAGTGTAAGGGTATATACTCACAAGCTTTCTTTTCACTGGCTGATATCTCTGGCTAACATTAGCAGTGCATGGAGGAGTGAAGATACTGTACATATCAATGTTGCCAACTTCTGTATCAGCATTTTCTAAAATTTTTTCACATGAATCTGACGGATGTATGAAAGACTCACGATCGCATAGGAGGTTCATTTGCTGGTATGTTTGATCAGAAATCATACCAGATGACCACAGAAACTGGAAAACCCCCAAGTGATCATGGTAATCATCAGTTAGAGCATTTCCAACCTGCAATCGATATATATATATATATATATTTACTAAATTAGTTATATGGAGAAAAAAAAGCAGAATAGTAATAAGAATAAACTATTAGTATGAGTAGACAAAGTGTATACCATGTAGCCTTTAAGATTAATAGCTTCTTTGGCTACCTGGTTGTGCTTCACAATAACTTGGCTAAGTTGAGGACCATAATGCCCTGAAACACATGTTTAATGATTGATGCATATTGCATAGTAATATATTAAAATTGGATAAAATCAATATAAAATGAACAGTGGAAAAAAAAGGACCACAGACAGTTCATACATGCTCCTGTCACCAATTTTATCTTTTTAACGACATAATAGTGAAACTCGATGAAAATCATTTCACCATTTTTTTCTTCTTTTAGAATGACCAAAAAAGTGGGATATCACAAATTGAAGTAGACAATATCAAAGGCATCTTGTCACTGATATAAAATATCGTAGAGAAGCTCTGGAATTTTATTTACCTGCATAGCTCTCGCCAGTGATATAAAAGTCTCTTCCTTTATACTGTGGAAAACGCTCAAACCACTTAAGTAGGAATTCCAAAGAGTCGTTAGCTGCCATCAAAGAAGTATTATATGTGAGTGGGAGATTAATATATCTGCCAAAACAAAAGCATGAGATATCAAATGGTCAGAGTAGTACCAGTCCTCTTATCGCCATTCTCGAGTAGATCAGATGAAGTGTTTGAATAAGAAAATCCTACTCCAACAGGAGAATCAACAAAAAGAATGTTGGCAACTGTAACACAACACAAATAGTTAGACATGATTGCACTTTCCCTCCTAAACTAGTGTTCATTAAAAGAAAAAGTAAGATTGCCCCCGTAGTAATATGAATTGAAAGAGCAACTTCTTGGCAGTTTAATTTCTATAGCAATATGCACCATAAGCAGCGTCTTGAGTTAGAGTGTATTGCATATATGAAACATCAAACATCCATTTTGGTAATAAAAACTGTTGATGACAAGCAAAAGTAAGATTCCTCGTGAAGTCATCTGAATGGAAGGAGCTACTTCTTTGCAGTATCTATTGGCATAAATGGACAACTCAACTAGACTAGAAAGAACATAAAAACTCCCTAATGAGGAGATTGAGATTCATGATCTGTTAGCACAGGAGAAAGGAGCAGCTGACAATGTAGGGGAGAAACAAGAGAACATTAATTAGAGACAAAACTTCACTACAATTTTTAGGTGGTTACCATCTAATTCTCTACATAATACATTTTCACCAGAAAATCAGATTACAAGTCTTTTCCCAACTCAACAAACACGTATGTTGTATTAGTTACCTGTGTTCCAAGAATAAGAATATGTTGTATTAGTTACCTGTGTTCCAAGAATAAGAATTCAGATAAAGAGTCTTGCCGTCGGGCTGAATGTGAAAGGGACCAAGTTCCTCTGCCTCTCCATAAGCAATGGATGAACATCCAGGTCCTACACATAGAGAAAACATGTCTTTTAGTCATTAAATGTCATTAAAGTTGTCTCACTGCAAAGATTTAGTCTCTGTCTCTGAATTTTCTTCCAAACATGAATTGTCTAATCATGATGGATAACATCTCAAGAATTGAAAAAAAAAAGAAGAAATTGAAGTACCAACAAATATATTTCTAATATCCAAAACTAAATCACAGATTTGTGTAAATTCAAGGAATAAAAAATAAGTTTACTCCTAAGAAAAGAACATGCATAAACACAATAGTGTTGAAGATTGACCTCCATTGAGCCAAAGAACAAGAGGCTTAGATTGAGGGTCTTTGTCTGCTTCAATAAACCAGTAAAACAGTGCCCTCCCAGCTTCCTCATTCACTGTAACATACCCAGCGTAATGTGCGAAGTCGATGTTGAAATTTTGACCAGGAAGCCTCCCAACCCTGTCTCGTTCTTGTTCAGCAAATGGGTCTGAGGAAAATGAGGCAGAAACAAAACCCAGAAGAAGAAAAATACCCAATACGGCTAAAATTTGAAACGGGAAGGAACTAGGTTTCCCCATGTTAATTTGGGAATAGGATGATTGCGATCATTGATATTTGGGTTTTATAATGAGTGCGGTTGTAATGGCGTGAATGAGTGTCCATCATCATCATCATGATTCATGCTTGCTTGCTTCGTTGTCTTATTATTAACAGTATTGGTTACTACAAGTTACAACTTGTTGTTTGTTTGCTTGCAATTTTGCTGCCCAAAAGCCAAAAGTATCGTTTGTGGCTCTGCATTTGACCCTTACGCTTTCAGGATAAGAAATGATTTGAAGGAGAGGATCACATTTCACATGGGCAAGCTTGGATTAAAACTATGAGTAATAATAAATAATAAATTTTGCTTGGGATCCAAGAAGAAAAAGGAAATTTCAACCATGGAGACAGACAGACGGATTGTGTAAGAAAATTTGTGAAAAGAATCTCGCTGACTCACCTTCTTTGTTTACGATATATCGGCATCTCTGACTGGTTCGTATCCCAAAATGAATAATTAATTTACTTTTCGAATAGGGACCAAAATAATATCTATACTATATTATATAGCTCCACCCTCTTAACCCTCTTATAGTTGGTCAAAATTATTAAATTAAAAAAGAAAAAAAATCACCTACTCTTCTCTAGCTAGCCCACGTTCATTGTTATGTAAAAAAAAATCACCCATGTTCATTCTCATTAAGTCAAAATTTTTAATTAGTCCCAAATGTATCAGGAAATTTCAAATTGGTCTCAAACTTACTCATTTATCAATATAAAAACTTTATATAATCTTTAACTTTAAATCAATTCAAATATTAAATGCATATTGGCGTGTCCCTTAGGGCACGCCAAGCCCCTAACTTTGACCATGTGTAAATATTATAAACAAGTGTGGGGCCGATCCCGCAAAATTTTGACCATGTGTAACTTTTTTTATTGATAAAAGTATTAATCTCCTTCTCAAACTTTATATCAATGATTAATTTTATCTCTAATATTTTGTATTTTGGATAATTTTATTTTTTATTCTTATTTTACTTAAATATTATCGACATAATCTACATAGCTAATAATATATAATGTAAAATTGATAAAAAAAAAAACTCAAATCTTAAGTCAAATTAGTCTGTCGTTAATTTATTGAAAGAAGTTAGCCAAAGATAAAATTTACTAAAATTTGAAATGTTGGGGACGTAATTGACAGCAAAAGAAATTGAGGACGAAATTGACAATTATTATAAAATTTGGAGACAAAATTAATATTTTTACCTTTTTTTCTTTTTACAATTGAGCTCAACTCAATAAAAAAATTTGGCGCTCACCATTATAAATTTTAAATTATGTATTTTCTAATTTAAATAAATTTAATTTTCACCTAAGATAAATAAAAGAAAGACAAAAGTCCTGTTGGTGCCCCTAACGTTTGAGGTCAATTTCAGTTATGCCTTCAACGTTTGTTTTGTGTCACTTATGCTCCCAACGTTTTACATTTTTGTCAATTATATCCTAACCTCAAATTTTTTGGGCTAAAGTCCTATTTTAGTTCCTCAAGTTTGCTCAAAGTTTCGTTTTAGTCCTTCAAGTCTCCGGCAAACTTTCTGGCGAGATACACGGCGGCCCGAACGACTATGAAAACTTCTAATCCAAGGTTTTTTTGACCTCCTAAGTTCAATGGCGACCTGCATTTTGCGAACAAATGACCGAAAATATGATTTTTGGCGATTGTGTAAATTTTTCAGTGACTATGTAGGGAACTTGATGTAAGTTTTGCCCTTAGGCAAAAGACTTAATTTCAATTATGTTCCAAACCTTAATTTCAATTATGTTCCAAACATTTGTTTTGTGTTAGTTATGCCATCAATGTTTTATATTGTTGTCAATTATACCCTAACCTCAATTTTTTTGGGCCAAAGTCCTATTATAATCCCTCAAGTTTACTCAAAGTTTCGTTTTGGTCCCTCAAGTTTTTGGTGAGATACACAACAACTATGAAAACTCCTAATCCAAGGTTTTTTGACCTCCTGAGTTCAATGAAAACCTCTATTTTGCAAAAAAAAAAAATGATTGGCAAGCCGTCGAAAAATTACATAGTCACTGAAAAATTTACACAATCGCCAAAAGGGCAAAACTTACATCAAGTTCCCTACATCCTTGCTATCAAATTCTCCAATTAACATTTGACACGTAGCAAAAATTTTATATATGACCAATCATGATAGAGAGATGATATTGAACATCACTCTTTGCATGACCAATCATTAAAGAGAGAGAATGTAATAAGACTTGTGATTGGTGGAACTTGATAGCAAGGATGTAACTAACTTGATATAAGTTTTATTTTTTTTTTTTAAAAGCTTGAGTCATTTCAGATTTGGATCCGTCTTTACATATTCAGATATTCTCTCTCACATTTTGTTTTAGGGCATGACTAGGTAGACTTAGATTATAATTCGAATGATTTTTGTAGTTGATTTGATTTTAGATTTTATTTTTAGGCTAGACCAAAAATAAATATTTACACAATCAGATTAAATTTCTTACAAATTGACATAAATAAGTTATTTTTATTGTTAACAATTTGAGAGAATTCGAGAGAATGAAAAAATTATTTCCCGAATTACATTTTTCTAATAAAAAAACCAAAAAACAAGGTGACAATAGACAAATGGTTGACCAAAAGACACCACGAATTAGAATATATATTTATATATAAGTCTGGCTCTCTTCAACCTTCTGCTTTAAAAAATGTTAATTTTGTTGCATCTTCTTCTGTGTAAATTTTTAATTATAAATTTTCTGTTTTATCTGATGAAGATAGTAAACAAATAATTTAGAATTAAGTTTAAGTAAGTCTAGGATAGCACATTTTCAATATTGACTAAGCACATTTACATTATCATTACTACTAATATCATTAAATTTAATTTGGTTAAAAGGTTTAATAAATTAGAATTAAAAAATATTAAAAATCGTCTAAATGTGCTTAGTCAATATGATAGTAGTAGTAATGATAATGCTGTAAATAAAATTAAGTTTGGTAGAAATAATCCAAGTATTTCGTATGCTAGAACTAGAAATTACTATCCTAGACTTACTTACCCTGATACTCAGTTTGAAGAAAAATGTTTGTATCTTGAAAGTAGTTATTCTGGTGATTCGATTGTTGAATGGAATATAGATGGTCAAAGTGAACATCAAATTTTAGATACTTTGCAAAATATGACTATGTTTGCTTCTGCTTGTAAAATAAAAGGTGATAGGGATAAATCTGTTGCTACAATGATCACCACTGGATTTACTGGTCAATTAAAAGGATGGTGGGATAATTATTTAGGAGATAATGATAAAGCTGTGATTTTTAATTCTGTTAAACAAGAAGGAAATA
>QANZ01048643.1:40151-53934 GCA_003254925.1 Chamaecrista fasciculata
TTTTTTTCTTTAATTTGGTCCTTCACAATTTGTTTTTTATGGACTAAATTGAGAATAAAAATTTATTAATTGACCAAATTGTAAAAATAATATTATTTGTGATATTAAAATATAATTTTGACTAAATAAAAATTAATTTTATTTTTTATTTAATATTTTTGCGAGCCGGCGGGTTGGGTTGGGTTGAGCAGGCTCAAAATCTTGAAAACCGCAACCCAACCCAAACCACAGCAGGCTCAACTTTTTGAACCCAAACCAACCCGCCAGCCCAACCCAAACCAACCCAAACTAGTGGGTTGAGTTGGTTTTAGCGGGTTGGCGGGTTGGCCCAACCCAATGAACACCCCTAGTTTTATGTAACTGTCACATGCCATGGATATATATGCACTACTGCTTTAGGTGCCTTCACGGACACACAAATATGAATGTATAATATGAAATTGTTTAAATTTTTAAATTATATAAAATATTATAAATAATTAAATTTTAAATTTTATTATATAAGATTTCAAATGTGGTTATGTAGTGTAAAGATAATTGGGAGAAATTTTTGAAACACTGGAGGAAGATAGTGGAATTATTTGAATTTTATTTTATTTTTAAATTATTATATCATAAACTATAGTTCTATAATATTATTATATATATTTTTGGAGGAGGATGCCAAAATACCCCAAAAGTATATATATAATAGTATCGATAGATATATTATACAACAACCCGCAGCAAAAAGCAAACAAATAAGATGTAACTAATCCAATACTGTTAATGACGTAAAAAAAAAGATAAATTGTAAAAATACTCAAATATTCATTTTCTTCACATTTTTCACGATTTAAATGGTAAAACATTTCAAAATTCTCTCACTTTGAATTTTCGTGTTTTCACAAATTTTTATTGTTTTAGCATCTAAATCTTAACAGAAAAATAGACATTTGGGTATTTTTACTGTTTGTGGTTACGTGCGATTTCACTGTCAAAACTTAACAGAAAAAAATATTGAGCACCAAAGTGTCAACGGTACAAATAACAGAATATTAAATGTCACTTTTGAAAGAACATAGTATCAAAGTAAAAACGATCCATAGAATAGGATACCAAAGTGTAATTTACCATAAAAAAAATATAAATAAAAAAGTAAAAAACCAATGCTGTTAATCAAACGACTAAGCAAGAGGTTGATATAGATTAGAGTCTCTCATTTTAATAATGGTATATCTGTTTAATGAAATGCTTCAGCAAGCAAGCACAATGGACACACATTATAAAATCCAAATATCACTAAGAAGCAATTATAAATAATCAATTAATCATCATCTGGGTTAATCATCATCCCCAAATTAACATGGGGAAACCTAGTTCCTTCCAGTTTCAAATTTTAGCTTCATTGGCCATTTTTTTTCTTCTGGGTTTTGCTTTTGCCACATCTTCTTCAGAATCAGACCCATTTGCAGAACAAGAACGAGACAGGGTTTGGAGGCTTCCTGGTCAGAATTTCAACGTCAAATTTATTTACTGGTTTATTTACTGGTCAGAATTTATGTTACAGTCAACGAGGAAGCTGGGAGGGCACTTTTTTACTGGTTTATTGAGGCAGACAAAGACCCTCAATCTAAGCCTATTGTTCTTTGGCTCCAGGGAGGTTAATCAATCACACTCAACAATTTTGTGTTCATCAATGTTCTTTTATTTATTTATTTAACTTTTTCTTGCTTTTTTAAGGTTGTTTAATTAGTTTGTTTTACTTTCTTTTTGAGAAAACCTACTATTTGGTCCCTAAATTTATATCAAGTCAACTAATTAGTTATTGATGAACCTGGTTTTGGCCGTAGGGCATTACCTGGTTCGATGAGGCAACTTTGGGTCAGAAGTCACCTGCAAGTAAATGAAAGCACAGGGATGGCCCTGCGATTCACCTCCGATGCTTAAGTCAGTAAAGATAGCTGGAGAGCAATAGTATGTGTGAATGGTAATAGTGCGTACCTTTTTCCAGTAGAGGAGCTGTCCTTTTATACTGGGGAAATAAGATCTTTCTGACCTAGATATGGTCGACTGTGATCTTAACCGATTTGGCCAAATCAGTTGTGATCTTGGTGGAAATCTTAACTGTCCGTTAATCTCGCAGATCTGTTGGTTGGGATATGGGAGTAAGTTGTTATTTCTCGTGAACGCCTGGTTATTGGCGTCCTCGACCGACGTAGGGCGTTTGGTGCCTTAATCATGCTAGGGCTCTTTCTGTGGACGCCTGACTATTGGCGTTATCGATTGTCACGAGAGGCTTGGTGCCTTGCTTGTGTAGGGCTCTTTTGGCGTTCTCACCCAAGGGATTCCTTAGATGGACCTTTGGGGCGCCCATGGCCTAAGTCTTCTAGGCCTCAAGTCTTTAGGCCTATTATCAGTTATCAACTAATTAGTTATGGATAATCAAAACATACTACTCAGTTTCTGAATTATTGTGATAGTCAACGATTTGGTCCCCGGGTCAAATTGAGGGACCAAAACGTACAAATTCAGTTCAAATTTAGGAACCAAATAGTATAAACTCAGTGCAAGTTCAAGGACCAAAGAGTTAATTAGTTCAAATTCAGGGACCAAATAATATTAATTTAGTACAAATTCATGGACTAAAGAGTATAAAATTAGTTTGAATTCAAAGATCAAATAGTATTAATTTAGTACAAATTCAAGGACCAAAAATAATAAAATTAGTTCAGATTCAGGGACCAAACTATCACTAGGGACCAAATAGTTGATAATTGAAATATTTTAGACCACATCGTGCATTTCGATTATTCAATGACTGATTAGTTGACTCTGTGTAAATTCAGATATCAAATACTAGGTTTTGTCTTTCTTTTTCTGTCTAGATTGGTCAAATATTTTTGTTCTGTTCTATGTTTAGGACCTGGATGTTCGTCCATTGGTTTTGGAGAGACAGAGGAATTTAGTCATCTGAATCCTTATTCTTGGAACAAAGGTAATTATGTGCAGGATTAGATGGTAAACAAAAATTGTAAATTTTGAATGTATTGAAGTTTTGTGAGTTTGTCTCTAGAGTTCTCTTGTTTTCCCCCAAAGTTTCTCTCCTGCTTTTTCAGTTGCTCCTTGCTACTAAATCCGAATGAATCATGAATCTCAATCTCGTCATTAAGGAGTTTTCATTCACCTACGTTCAATGAGTAGTTTGAAATTTTACTGAATAGGGTCTAATATTTTCTTGCCCGTAATAATAAATATTTATTTATATATATATATAAATATAATATGTGAAAACTTTATATGGAGAAAAAAATTAAGTAAATTCATACTTATAATTTAGTTTTTTTTTTGGCTAAAGTGCACTCTTGGTCTCATAACTTTGGTAAAAGTCTCAATTTGGTCTCATTATTTTTTTTTTGTTGCAATTTTGGTCCCATAATTTTGGCAAAAGTCTCAATTTGATCCCATAATTTTTTTTTATTGCAATTTTGGTCCCATAATTTTCGAAAACGTCCCACCGTTGATCCCAAGCTGATTTTATTACCAAATTGAGGAATCTTACTTTTGCTTGTCATGAACAGTTTTTATTACCAAATTGAATGTTTGATGTTTTATAAATGCAATACTCTCTAACTCAAGATTCTGCTTATCATGCTTATTGCCATAGAAACTGCCAAGAAGTTGCTCTTTCAATTCATATTATTGTAGGAGGAATCTTACTTTTGTTTATAATGAACACTAGTTTATGAGGGAAGTGTATGTTTTATAAGTGCAATCATGTCTAACTATTTGTGTTGTTTTACAGTTGCCAACCTTCTTTTTGTTGACTCTCCTGTTGGAGTGGGATTTTCTTATTCAAACACTTCATCTGACATACTCAAAAATGGCGATACTACTCTGACAAGCTTATGTTTTGGAAGATATATTAATTTCCCACTCATGTTCAATACTTCTCAAATGGCAGCTAAAGACTCTTTGGAATTCCTACTTAAGTGGTTTGAGCGTTTTCCACAATATAAAGGGCGAGACTTTTATATCACTGGCGAGAGCTATGCAGGTAAATTAAATTCCAGAGCTTCTCTATGATATTTTATACCAGTGGCAAGATTCCTTTGATATTGTCTACTTTGTGATATCCCGACTTTTTGGTCAATTCAACAGAAGAAAAAATGGTTAAAAGATTTTCATTGAGTTTCACTATTATGTCTTCAAAAAGATAAAATTGGTGACAACAGCATGAATGAACTGTCTGAGGTCTTTTTTTTCACTATTCAGTTCTAATATCTTAGTATGCATCAATCATTAAACATGTGTTTCAGGGCATTTTGTTCCTCAACTTAGCCAAGTTTGTGAAGCACAACCAGAATGCCAAAGAAGCTATTAATCTTAAAGGCTACATGGTATACACTTTGTTTCATTCATGTTACTGTTCTGCTTTTTGTATCTATATAATTAATTTAGTATATATATATATATATCGATTGCAGGTTGGAAATGCTCTAACTGATGATCACTATGATGGCTTGGGAATTTTCCAGTACCAATGGTCAAATGGTATGATTTCTGATCAAACATACCAGCAAATGAAGCTTCTATGCGATCGTGAGTCTTTAGTATATCCACAAGGTTCATGTAAAAAAATATTAGAAATTCGTGATAAAGAAATTGGCAACATTGATCAGTACAGTATCTTCACTCCTCCATGCACAGCTAATGTTTGCCCGACAAATCAGCCGGTGAAAAGAAAGCATGTGAGTTTCTTTGGCCCCTAAATCCATCAAATTCATCCCAAAGGACTCGGGATTCTACCAAAGAATCCAAGATAGAGTAGAACATTATTACATGATTAACTTAATGATATTTTATGTCATGTGATAGATAATTGGTGGATTCAGAAGGGCATACGATCCTTGCACTCAAAAGCACTCAACCATATACTTTAATCTGGCTGAGGTTCAAAAGGCTCTTCATGTTGATCCAAATCATAAGCCTGCCCAATGGGAGCCCTGCAGGTATTTACTGATAATTAGGAAATACTCAAAAGCATCTATTTATATTGTCACACAATATGTATTTTGATTGCTGGACAAGTTAAAAGCCTAAGTTACATGGAGTTTAACTAGTCATTTAGGCAATTAGCACTCGGTTGAGATCTTCTCTTTATGGCATTCTGTTGAAGCTCAAGATGGTTTTGAGAATCCTTGTTACTATTTCATTTTAAACTTTTGATAGTTGGTAGTGAATTTTGGTATCTCTATATGTAATGCTTTCCTATACCTCAATGTTTTGCAGTGATCTGGTGCTTGAGAACTATCAGGATCTTCCTAGCACGTGAGGTTATCACATTCACTTTATTTTCTAAAATAAATAAGTGCATTCAATAATTTACTTAGATTCCACAACATGTTAACGTGTCATTCTATATTTTACGGAAGTTATCAAAATATTTGTCGTCAAAGACTCAAACGCACACTGACACAGACACGGGATACGACATAGATACGGACACACTGACACGCTAGATTTTTAAAATTATATGACACGACACGACATATATTTATATATATATAAATAATTAAAAATTCACAAATTTTGTTGAAAATTTTAAAATAACAATATCTATTCATAATATATGTCATATATATGTGATATTATTTTTTATTGTTTGTCATGATAAAGTCACAAAAAATTAATTTTATATTCTGAAACTTATGAATATGTATCGTGTGGGTGTCGTACGAGTGTCGGACACGGACACATGTCTGACACGGTGACACTCTGCCAAAATGAAGTGTCCATGCTTCATAGCTCAAACTCATTCAAAGTTCTATTTTTATTGTTAAATTTTATCTTTTACACTATCAATTAATAATAAATTTTATGTGATTTATGATATGTAATTTAAAATAACTTAAAAAAGTTCTAACTCATATGGAAAATCAAATAAAATTTGTTATTTTTATTAGATAAAGTTAGGATAAATGATAAAATTGATGTAAAGCTTTGGAACCGTAAATTAATTTTGGAGATGAAATTAAAAATTGATGTAAAGTTTTGGAACCAAAGGAGAGCTTTTACCTTAAATTTATTATTAAAAATAGAGTAAATTAATGATTTAATCCTCGAAAGATCTAAATACAACATTCAGTCACCGAGAGATGACATGTCTTTCAATTTAGTCTCTAAAATATATAAATACAAAATTTAGTCCCTTAAATCTTATGAGAATCTTTGTCAAAAAAAAAAAAAACTAATCGGAATCAATTTTGTCCTTCTATTAAATATCCCATGTGTATGGTAGATTTCAAACTTGTTCTAATCTTTCATTTGTTTTCATATTGATTCTACTTATTTCTATAATTTTTCAAATTGGTCTCAAATCTACTTCAATGATGTGATTTGACCTTACTTATTTGCTAATGATTTCAGCTAGATAGAGAAATAACTCTACTAAAGTTCATATACACTTTAAATTCGTCGCGTTCAGACTTAAAATAAGAGAAATATGACCAACTTAACTTATTTGATTGTAAGATGAATGATCCACTTTTGAGACTCAATTTGACTTTGTTTGTTGATAGCCCCAACTGAATAGAGAAAGTACTCGTCAAAAGCAATTCATAACTCTGAATTCATTGCAATTGAACTTGAAACGAGAGAGATATGATCACATATTCTTTAGTTTGGAACCAATTTGAGAAATTATATAAATATGTATAACCAATCTGAAACAGATGAAACATTTAAGAACAATTTAAAATCTTCCCTACATTTGGGACCAATTTGAAGTTTTGACCTTTCTATTTAAGCACTAACAAGGAGATGTCTTATGTCACGATCCTAATCATTTTATTTCTAATGTATTTTCATTTCTTTCACTTTTTTCTCTTTTCTTTGCGTTTTCTTTAATGTATTCATTTTGGCAATGGAAACAAGAAGATAAAAGCAAAAAAGCATTATGATATGATAGTAAAATAATGTAGTTTGGAAATTTGCGAATATTGTGGACACATTGGTACTTTGAGAAACAAAAACTCAAATAGGTTAACAAAGGAAAGGAAATTTTAAAGTTGTGTTTAATGGAGTATGGTATGTGAAAGGAATGCATCTGTTCTATCTATTACATTAATGCAAATGAAGCAATCAAGACAACGGAATGCATAATCAAGTAGATATCACTCAATAATAGAAAGACATTAGGTTCAAACAACTTCCAACTAGATACATTATCTTTACATTCACTCACAATGATCAATTGTACATTAAATTAATCATCATGCATAAATAGTTCACGAGGGTTGAAAATGTTGGAGATTGTGCCCTAGGGTCAATCATGTTATGTATATGTTTTGAATATATGGTTGATTAATTTATAGTTGATAAATTATGTCGTTATCATATTATTAGCATATTTACTATGATAACAATCCGTGATTAATTATATGATAAATAGTCTAAACAGTCCCTGGTCGCTCATTCAAGTGGGAACTTGAAATGAACTAAGACTAGCATGACCTCGGTGTATAAAGATACATGCACTAGATGCTTTACGAGAGTCATGGTGCAATTATGNTTATAGTTGATAAATTATGTCATTATCATATTATTAGCATATTTACTATGATAGCAATCCGTGATTAATTATATGATAAATAGTCTAAACAGTCCCTGGTCGCTCATTCAAGTGGGAACTTGAAATGAACTAAGACTAGCATGACCTCGGTGTATAAAGATACATGCACTAGATGCTTTACGAGAGTCATGGTGCAATTATGTAATGGTTACAAGTTGCTGGACCGACCCGGAGAGTCCTAAAATTGTGATATTATTGTAATCTCATAATTTTATAATTTGATAATCCATTAATTTGGGGATTCCCTAATTATAATTATCAAATTTCCCCAAACTCTATAATTAAGGGGGAAGTCGACTTAATGAACAGACTTACACACAAGTGAGATTTTCGACTTCTTGTGAGACAAGAGAGCAAAAGTCGACTAACCCTAATCCTAGAGAGAGAAAGTCGAACTTCTCCAAGAGAGAGAGAGCTTCTCCAAGAGAGAGAGAGAATTCGACTTGTCCCAAAAAACTAGGGTTTTGAGAGAGAGAAAACAAGAGAGGCTCTTGTTTCTTGCACCACCTAGAGTCTTGGTTCAAGAATTGTTCTTGATCATTTCTCTTAAAAACAAAAGATTTAATGAAAATGCATTACATGTAAAACCTTTAAAAGCAAGTTTTCAAAAACAAAACTATAGGGTACTTTGCCACAGCAAAGTGCAAATTTTCACTGAGGTGAAATGCATAGTAAACACGACTTGGGAAATTCTTATGAAAACCTTACAGATTAAACATGAAAATGCTATTCAACATTATATATTGATCAATCAGTAATGGCAAAAGCAGGCTAAAATGACAATACTTTGCAAGAGGTTAACAAAGACAAATATATATGGATTTTAGCACAAAACCAAAAACCAACATAAGGGAAAGCAGCCCCCTAAATCAATTCTTCCATCCCCTGAATTTAATCAATAGCATTTTCCCAAATGCAATAGAACATCGCACAAGTAAACCACAATGGAGAAGAGAAAACATAATGAGTCAACAAGCAGCACTATCAAAATGTAACACCAGAGGATGCAATTCTTAGGTAATAAAAGACCTAGCAATTAACAGCTTACAGAATATACTATTCCACAAAAGTTACTATGTAGTAAATCTGAATAACAAAACCAGGAAAAGGTCTAAATGACAAAAGGATCATCAGAGAGGGATCCTCAATAAGCTACTCAGAGATATTAATCAGAGTCAACATCACTCTCCATAGGCTCTGGAGGGGGCTTGAAACCAAGATGCTGATATATGATACTATCCCTCTCCCTCATGTATGCAAGTGACTTCCTCCAATCAGCCTCCACCTTTCTCCGCCGACGGATCATGCCATCCATCTTCAGCTGAAGATCACAAATGTATTGCGAGTAGGACTCTAGGGAGATTGTAGAGTCATTACTGTCAACTTGCACAACTTCTTCTTCAGCTTCATCAGAGGTATCATCAAAAGTATCATCAGAGTCCAAGTGATCAATATCATTAACCTCTTCTTCAGCTTCATCAGAGTTATCATCAGAGTCCAAGTCATCAATATCATCAACCTCTTCTTCAGCTTCATCAGAGTCCAAGTCATCATCATCATCATTCAACACAAGCTCTGGAGGGAGCTTGATACCAAGATACTGAAACATGAAAATACGGTTCTCCCTTTGCTGTGCAAACACCTTCCTCTGGTGTGCTGCAATCTTACTTATAAGACGACTCTCCTTAACCACCATCAAATGAAGATCATGAATGTCCCCTGAGAGGGATGCTACAGAGATTGCAGTGTGTTCAACCTCTTCAGCTTCATCATTAGATGCTTCCAAGTCCTGGTTTACCTCCAATTTCTTTCCTTTAGTGCTACCCAGTGAATGTAAATCACAAGCCCTTCTCATTTCTCTAAACATTATAATAAAATCAAAATTTCTTATAATGAGCCATATTTCAGAATAGCCAAATAGAGCATATACATTTACCGATTTACGTAATCTCACATTCATGTAATTAATAATGAGAATGTTCACAGTTCATGATTTCAAGTATTTTCAACATTATAACACTCCAAAGTGCTTTACATACATAAACAGGAAATATCATTTTCCAAAACCTCGAATTTACGCACAAATGGAGGAAAGCGAAATACTGAGACAATGAATTCAAGATCTGAGGTACAAACAACTATTAAATAATCCTTATTCATGATAGAAAACGTGGGAATGAAGAAATTATCCAAAAATTTCAAGTTGGAGGTAAAAAGAACAAGAAAATCATACCCAAGGGTTACACGTCAAAGTCGGTGGCGACGACGACGCTTTTCCGCGGCGGAGGAGGATTACCGGAGAAAGACGACACGCCGACGGAGGAACGGTGAAAACGGCGGTGGCGTCCCCTTAGCTTATCGCTGCACCGCTTGCACGGTGAGGAAGTAAAGGGAAGACGAAAAATGAAGTTTTGGGGGGTTTTGTGTGTGGGGTTCTGCTTATTATTAAAAGGTCAAATGGTGATTTTGACTTAATGTCTTAATTCTTTGTGTTTTAAAATGAGTAAACTAGCATTTTGGTCCTTGAATTTTACAGGTGTTGGCAGTTTGGTCCTTGGTTTTAGGAAATTGTACAACCCGATCCCTGAATTATACTAACTCGCTGCAAAATGGTCCTTCCGTCAACGAGCCGTGACAAAATGGTCCTTGAATTTACGAAATTGGGTTTACGAAATTGTACATCCTGGTCCCTAAATTATGCTAACTCGACGGAAGGACCATTTTGCAGCGAGTTAACATAACTCAGGGACCGGGGTGAACAATTTCATAAATCCAAGGACCAAACTGCCAGCGTCTCTAAAATCCAGGGACCAAAATGCTAGTTTACTCGTTTTAAAATATTTAAATTGGTCCTGAATGTTGGAAAAATATTTCATTTTGGTCCCAAACTATTGAATTTGGTCATATTTATCTCATCTTTCATTTCAAGTTCAAAGGGTTTGTTAAAAGTAACGTGACACTCTGTATTTGCCGCATTCGAACATGAAATGATAAAGATATAATCAATTTTACTTGTTTGATCGTAAAACTAGCGATCTACTTTCAAAACTGATTTGACATTTTTTGTTGACAGTCCCAAATAGATAGAGAAAGTATTCTTTGAGAATGATACGTAGCTCTGAACTTATTACATTTAAACTCAAAACGAGAGAAATATGACACGTATTCAATAGTTTGGGATCAAAATGAAATATTTTCCTAACATTTAGGACCAATTTGAATATTTTGAAACATGAAATGCCAAAATAAATATTAGAGCATATATTTAGGGCTAAAATGACCCTTTGACCTTATAAAAAGTAGTCATTCATATTTTTAAAATTGTTGGAGTAGTTAAAAAATACGGTCAAAGGTTCATTTTGGTCCTAAATGTATGTCCTAATGTTCATTTTGGTCCATTATGTTTCAAAACCTTCAAATTGGTGCTAAACGTTTTCCAAATGTTTCGTTTTAGTTCTAAATGTTGGTGAAATGTTTCATTTTTGTCCTGAATTATTGAATTCTTCATGAAATGGAATAAGAATGCAAAAACAACACAAATTAAAGCAAATGATTGTGGGACCAAAACTGAAAACGCAGAAAATTTAAAACCCACTGGAAAATGCCCCAACCACGCCGTAAAATGTACAAAAATCGCCGAGAAACTCAAGAACTCATCCAAAAAACCCCAATCCTCACTGAAATCTTACTCCAATAATCGCCCTCAAATGCTTTAAGAAAGAATTTTCGAAAATCCAAACTTTTGAGGAGGGAGGTGATAGAAAAAAGTTTAGATTTTCGAAAATTCTTTCTTAAAGTATTTGAGAGAAATTATTTGAGTGAGATTTAAGTGAGGATTGGGGTTTTTGGATGAGTTCTTGAGTTTCTCAGTGATATCCGTACATTTTTCGACGAGTTTGGAGCATTTTCTGGTGGGTTTTAAATTTTCTGCGTTTCAGTTTTGGTCTCTCTGTCATTTGCTTTAATTTGTGTTGTTTTTGCATTTTTATTCAATTTCATGAAGAATTCATGGATTAGGGACCAAGATATAAGGTTTGAGAATCTTCAAGGACGCTCTTTCACTTTCATTTTGATAGTCAGGGACTAAAGTGAAAGGGACTTGAAGTTTTCAGGACTAAACTGTAATTTAAAATAGACGGAGGACTAACAGTGGGAGGTTTTCAAAACATATGAGACCAAAAGTAAGCCAAAAAAAGATATAGGACTGATTTGGGACCTGGAGTAAAGATACAAAACCAAATTCCAGACAAAAAATATATAAAATTAATTTGGGACCTAGAGCAAAGTTACAGGACCAAATTCGCAATTTGACCTTAAATGTTTGAATCGATAGAGTATATATCAGTGATTTTGGATCCGGACCGGACTGGCCGGTTTGAACCGAAACCCGCCGAACCGGTCACTAGTCCGAGCCGAATTGAGTAATAAACCGCATGTAACCAGCCCGCTTTTAACCCGGGTTGAATTGCGGGTTATTCAGTCACCCGCATGACCCATTGAATCAGACCCCATGCGCATGTTTGTCACCAAATCAAGTATCTGAACCGTATCCCTTAGATGAAAGCTAAACCGAACCACTCTACGTGGTAGGAATCGAACACGGGTGTAGGAGGAAAGATGAGCTACTTATTGCCACTAAGCTACAACGTGATACTTGTTCTATTGGGCACTCTATTTTATTTATTATTGGAAAAGTAGCTTGGTACTCTCTTNCTGGTTACTAAAACATTAATATATATCTATATATCTGATTATAAATAAACATTATTTTGGGTGTGAGTGTCAATTAATTCTCATGGATTATTTGTTGTCTCCATTCCTTCTCCACGTGAGATTATCACATTCACTTTATTTTCTAAACTAAATAAATAATTGCATTCAATAATTTATTTACATTCCACAACATGTTAACGTGTCATTCTATAATTTACGGAAGTTATCAAAATATTTGTCATCATTACTCACTCCGATTTACAATATTTTTCTTAGTTTTGAAAATTTTTTATGTTTCAAAATATCTGATGTTTTATAAAATCAAAGAAACTTTAGTTATTTTTTTACAATTTTATCCTTATCTATTCTCTCTTAATAATAAATATCTTTTGAAATTAGAAAAAATATAAATATAAAGTTTAGTCCCTTAAAGATCTAAAGAGAATCTTTGTAAAAAAAAAATCCTATCAAATCAATTTTGTCCTTCTATTAAATATCCCATGTGTATGGGGTAAATTTCAAATTTGTTCTAAATCTTTCATTTGTTTTCATATTGATTCTAATTTTTTCTATAATTTCTTAAATTAGTCTCAAATCTACTTCAGTGATGTGATTTGACTTTTTTTGCCAATGGTTTCAGCTAGGTAGAGAAATAGCTCTACTAAAGTTAATACATACTTTCGAACTAGTCGCATTCAAACTTAAAAATGAGGGAAATATGACCAATTTTGAGACTCAATTTGACTTTGTTTGTTGATAGTCCCAACTGGATAGAGAAAATAGTCGTAAAAAGCAACTCATAACTCTGAATTCATCACAATTGAACTTGAAACGAGAGATATATGATCACATATTCTTTTTTTTTTTGGCTTGAAACATAATTCATTCAAAAGTGACGCAAACTCAAGCACAATACAAACGAAAACAAAGCAAAAAAAGCCAACCCCTCTCTAGCATAAGCAACACTAGACAGGATATCAACTAACGAAGGTGGGGGGTTTTCAACTCATTTAAGAGGACTCATCCTCGTGTTAGACAAATTGGCAAGACAATAAGTTGCCAAGTTAGCGGATCTAGGGATCCAACTAAAGCTACAACCATCTAAAGAACTAGAAACATAAATAATGTCGTCTAAAAAAGACAAACACTTCTAATCAGGACAGCAAGCAACCTCAGTGGTTGCTCTAAAAAAAGACATAATTAGACTCAAAGTGACAATAATTATTTGATAAAACGCCGTTGTGGAAGTACCTGACCTAGAAAAAAACGCCAGTGAGCATCCAAAAACCAGAACCAAACTAGGAAGATGTCGTGGAATGCCTAGTCCACAGTCGTCACCGCAGAGAAAGCCAGACCAGATCGACGTTGTGGGAGCCCTGATCCAGACTGCCGCCACCACAAAACTCTAAAAATAAAGCAATACTCTCATAGAGAGAGAGAGAGAGAGAGAGAGAGAGA
>QANZ01048656.1:1365-51660 GCA_003254925.1 Chamaecrista fasciculata
CAATTTAAATATTGGGAAATAATAAATTAAATAATTCCTAAAAGTTAGGAGATTATTGATTTATAAAATTCCCTAATATTTAGCATTGAGGATGACGCCTCATTATTTGATGATTTAAATAATAAAAATGTTTTATTAATTTAAGTCATGAATTTGAATTTGAATTTGAGATTCTAGATTTGAATTAAGATATTGTTGTATTATTTTAATTCAATAAAGAATTTAAATTCAGAATTCAAAATTTGAATTAAAGATATTATTGTAATATTTTAATTCAAAAACCTTAGGATAAAATAAGTTGGTTATGACTTCCTAATTTTAAGAGTTATTTTTGATTTATAAAATTCCCAATAATTAAGGGGAGATAGGCGCCTAGCTCATGTGGGTCCCATTGGAAGATTTGATCTTCAATTTGATTCTATGAGTTAGGGATTTGAATTTGAATTAAGATATTCTAGTAATATTTTAATTAGATATTCAAGTCTTAAAGATATGATATTATCAGAATATCATGGATTTTATATTTATAAAATTAGCACAATTTTAGTAAATATAAAGCCTAAAAGTCGCCTAGCTCCATGAGGAATGTGAGTTCATGCACAATTGAAAAACCCTAAGTTTTGCTAAGGCAAGTCGATTTTCCTCCTTGTTGAGAGAGAAATTTCGCCACCCACCTTCCTAGAGAGAGAAGTCGATTTCCTTCTAAGGGGTTAGAAGAGTTATCGAAAGTTGTGGGTTTCTAGGGTTTTTGGAGAAGAAGAAGAACAAAAGGAGTTTTGTTGCTGTCTAATTCTTTGTGGCGCCATTCACCAGGATTTCAGAGAAGGAGTTCCTGAATCCAAAAACTGTAGATTGGATCCCGAGTCTCTTTGGAGAAAGAGGCGTGGAGGCTAGCACCTCGTGTTCGGGAAACTGTTCGTGTGGATCACCGGTAGAGGAAGGACGTGGAGACGGACTTCTAGACTCACCAGTATCACCAATCCGATTGAAAGCCTGAGGTATAACACTTTTCGTATCTGGTTTTAAATTCAGCTAGCGGATCTCAGGGTTGGATTTTCCTGGGGGCGCAAGTTTTTTCTTCCGCTGCGTGTTTCCCCGGGGATTTCCCAACAATTCTTATATCCTTATTTTAATAGATATTCACTGAGACGTTTATACCAGACTGTTTTAATCCATACAATGACCTTTGTAATTTAATAGAATACATATACATATCAAGATTTTGAATTATATGCTTAAGGCATCTTAAATTCTTAAGGGATTTTCATGTAAATGTCATTGTCTAAAGACCCATATAGGTATATTGTTACTATATCCATCAAATGAATATTAAGTTTTTCAAAAGCTACCATACCAATTAAAAATTGAAAAGTAATAATATCCATAAATGGAGAATAAGTCTCATCGTAATCTATACCAGGCCTTTGTGAGAACCTTTGTGCAACAAGTCGTGCTTTATATCTCACAATCTCATTATTCTCATTTCTCTTACGTACAAATACCCATTTATAACCCACAGGCTTAACCCACAGGCCTTTGTGAGAACCCTTGTGCACCAAGTCGTGCTTTATATCTCAATCTCATTTCTCTTACGTACAAATACCCATTTATAACCCACAGGCTTAACACCTTCTGGTGTTTGAGCAATTGGTCCAAAAACTTTTCTTTTTGATAATGAGTCTAACTCAGCTTGTATAGCTTCTTTTCATTTTGGCCAATCATTTCGATGTCGACATTCTCAATAGTTTTAGGTTCAGGACCCTCATCATTGATAATTTCAAACGCTATAGCATATGCAAAAATATTATCAACAATGATTTCATTTCTTTCCCACATTTCCCAATATTTCAATGAAATCTCATAATTTTCCGGTACCGGTACTACTTTTGGAGTTGAAACCGGTTCTGGGGTTACTTGCTCAGAAATGAGAGATTGTTCATTTACACTTGGAACTTCATTTTGAATTTCTTTTATAGAAATTTCCTTACTTCTTCTCTTCCTAGGAATGTTATCCTTTGCACCAATAGGTCTACCACGCTTTTGTCGTGTTTTTTATTCATTAGCTGCTATACCCATAGATTGTCCTATTGAGACATCTAATCATGCTAGAATGTTCGTAGCTGGAACATGTGATTTAGTGACCCTTTGTGTGTCTACCAAGGTGGTCAAGATTGAGATCTTACTCAAGATTGGAAGAGGTATAAGATAGATCAAATTACAAGATCGGATCGAGGATCGTAAGATCCTATGAATTTACTTAAAAAATATTATATAAATCATATAAACAATTACTAATATCTATCTATGTATATATATAAATGCTCATAAGTCATAAATTCATTTTATATTATTTTAGCAAGTAATTTTGCAAAAGCTAAATTACGAGTTGAAAGTAAACAAACATGTGACCAACGAGTAGAAGCATAAATTAAAACCATAAAATATTGAAATGGTCCACACGAAGGATGAATAGGACCACAAATGTCTCCTTCAATACGTTGCAAAAAGGTGGTAGACTCCATAGGCAACTTGGAAACCGATGGTTTAATAATTAATTTTCCTTGAGCACAAGATTCACAAAAGATATCATTTGGCATTGGGATCTTCTGGTCCTTCAATGGATGCCCATGTGAATTTTCTATGATATGTCGCATCATAGTTGAACCTGGATGACCAAGACGATCATGCCAAAGTTTAAAAGTTATGGGATTTGAGCACTTCTTGTGCACAAAATTTGATTCAACCACTTTTACTTTTGTAAAATACAATCCAAAAGAAAAAGTAGGAAGTTTCTCCAATACAAGCTTCTGGCTTGATATTATTGAAGTAATATAAAGATATTCTACATCATTTTCATTTTTAGTTTTAATATGATATCCATTATGTCGTATATCTTTGAAATTTAGTAGATTTCTCTTAAATCTACTAGAGTATAATGCATCTTCAATATTCAATTTCGTCCCATTTGGCAATGAGATATAGGCTCTTCCGGAGCCTTAGATAATATTAGTAGAACTAGATATTGTATTAACATTAATTTTTATTAATGTTAACTTTTGGAAGTATTTTTTATCACGAAGAATGGTATGTGTTGTGCCACTGTCAACAAGACATATGTCATCCTCCATATTGTTGAATATAATTCTTTATCTAAACACAAAAATTAAAATAATTTTAATACTGTAAACACCGCATTTGGTCCAACTTTTTTTTGTAAATATTTCTTTTTAAACAAAAAAAAAAAGAGATGAAGTCCATCCTCACAAGTCCACTTAAAGCTTACTTTCTGCCTAAGTCACCTCAAAATTCAAAATTCATTTTTTTGCAAAAAAAAAAAGAGAGGATAAAAAGGTGAGGAAAAATCAAATATTCACACACACACACACTCATCACCACATAAGCCCCCACGTTTTCATCACCATCAACATCTCATCATTATTATTTTCTTCATTTATTCCCAAAGAAGGGGATGAGTGGAAAAGGAAATAACCTAATGTTCATGGGAATTAATTTTGCAATTTAAAGCCATGTTTTCTTCCTTAATGGGATGGATTGACTTGGCTACAAGAGGAGGATGAATTTGGATGGAAAGGAGGACGAAATTTTGAAAGAAAAAAGAGGAGGTGAGTTTGTGAGTGAGTTTTGGTGAGTGAGAAGTGTGAGTTCTATTTCACAAAAGACTCAACAAGGTGAAGGTTTCAAAAGCTTGTGGTTCTATTTTCACTTTGCATATCTTTTCTTCTTGATTGTTGCTTAGTCTTGTCAAAACTAGTGATGATTTTTTATGAGAACAATGAGTGATTTATTCCCCAAATGCGTTTTCAATTCTTTCCAATCACTCTATTGTTTTGATTGATTTTAGTCCCTTGGGTGAAATTACTGTTAAGCTCCATCTATCCTTTTCAAAATGGCGTTTTGATCCCTATCATTATAGGGAAAGTACCTAAACGCAAAGGGGGCAAAGTGTTGGAGAAACAAAGAGTAATTCTCACATTGTTTTCATCTTCATTTTCTCCCCACGTTTTTTTTCTTCTCATCTCTCTTTTTTTTTCTTCTTTTTATAAAAAGTAAAACACAACAAAAATATTTCCTTTCTTTTTTCTTTCTTTTTGCTTTCCCTTTTAATTTTCTTTCTTTTCATATATAAAAACTAAAAAAAAATTATTTTTATTGTATTTTGTTTGTGTGAATTTTCTTTTCTTTTCTTCTTTTTTTTATGCAAAATCAAAAAAAAAAAAGAAAATAGACACAAATACTTGAAGGAAATTTAGATTAAATCCAGAATTTTCACAACTAAAATCATTATCACCAACTCAATCAATTAGGTTTTTATTGTGACATTTGGGATAAAATTCATAATTTCTCTTCAACAAAAAAAATGCTTTTTTATTAATTTTATTTTTTATTTGTCATCATGGGTAGGACTTTAAGATAGGATTTCTGAGAATAATTTTTTTTTTTATATTTTATTTTACTTTTTAGAGGGTTACTTTTGAGTACCCTTAATCTTGTGGATTTTATGAGAAGACCCGAGGTACGTGCTTTCTATCTCTCTTATTGTATGACTTGAGTGTTTATTCTCGCAAAGTTTTAAATTAAATTAAACTGTGGAGAATGCGAGGATGCCCAAGTAAGTTTTCTCTCCCCTTCTCATTGTGTGTACTTTCCGAACTACGTGGGCTTTGATCCCCTAACCAGGTACGTAGGCCTTAGGCGCTGTCTAAGTCAAGTCCAATCTTTGTAAATATTTATTTTTGGTTTTTTTGTTTTAATTATTATCTTTGTCTCTTCTTTATTTTCTTTTTCTTTTGCGTGTGATTTGTTTTTTTTTTTGTTTTATCTTTTTTTCGATGATTAATTTTTAAAGTTTGAGGCCATTTAATTTTTGTATAGTTATCTCAGGGTAACCATCCTTTGGATGGGTGTTGTGGGGTGCCTAACACCTTTTCCACGACTCAAATGACTCTCGAACCCGTTTTTGGTTCGAGACCAGTTTTCAAATTTTAGCCTTATCCACCACTTTTTCAAAATTATTTTCGAAAATTGTTTTTATTAATTTTTCCAAGTTTTTTATAAAAATTTGGTGGCGACTCCTTTTTCAAAAGTCATAAATGACATTTCGTCCGAGATGTCAGGCGTGACAAATACTTTGAACAAAACAAGATATAACATGGGAATTTCATTTTATTCAAATTTAAAAAGGCAAATTACATTCAAAATTAAAATAAACATAATTTAAATGCACTTGAAAATAAAATTAACATAATCTAAAAATACTCTAAGCAAGATAGTCATTTCCATCACTTAGTAGATGATCAATCTTGCAATTAGGATCTTCCAGAATATCAGAAACATCAAAATCAAAATTCATTTGTGATCCATCAAAAAATGTTGGGTTAACAGGTTTAAAGAAATTTGCTTCAACTTGATTTCCTTTTTGTTTTTGTGATGCTTTATAGAGGTCAACCAAGTGTTTCGGAGTACGACAAAAGTGAGACCAATGACCCTTTGTGCCACATCTAAAACAAATATCATCATTATTCTTTTTCCTCTGGTTCTCCTCATTTTGGGTTCTTTTCTTGTGCTTTTATGTAGCATTTTTATTTGCATAATTTGAGGAAAAATATGAAGAATTTTCACGAGTCCAAAAAATTTTCCTTCCATGTCCTCGTGACCTCGTCCACGACCATGAGAAAAATTTACATTCACTTCAGGAAATATATTTCACCCATTTGTCACACTCACTTCATGGAATAGAGTTGATCCAATTGGACGAGATTGATGATTTTTCATCATTAGCTTGTTATTTTGCTCAGCTACAAGTAAACAATAAATTAGCTCAGAATATTTAGTGAATACATGCTCTTGATATTGCTTCTGCAGGAGTACATTTGATTTATGAAAAGTAGAATATGTCTTTTCTAACATATCTTCGTCAGTACTTTTTTCACCGCTCAATTTCAATTTATTGGTGCTCATATCTTTCCTTCAAATTGTTCCACAAAACCAAAGGATCTTTAACAATAAGATACTCAGTTTTCAATTCTTCGTGTAAATTATGACGAAGAAATATCATTATTTTTGCGCGATCCTGCGAGGATGCTTGATTTTCTTCCTTAATTGTATCTCCAAGATTCATTGCAATCAAATGAATTTCGGCATCAGGAACCCATGACAAATAATTTTTTCCCGAAATATCAAGTGCAATGAATTCAAACTTTGTAAGATTTGCCATTGTAAATAAAATTATACTTAAAATGGAAATTCAAATAATTAGTATATGCATATACATATATATAAAATTAACAAGAAAAGAATTTACACAAAAGAAAAATGAAAAAGAAGAGAAAAAAATGATAGTATAAATTCTTACCTTGAAGTAATGAGTACAAACTTCAAAAGTTGCGACTCAAAAACCTTAAAGCGATCATACTGATAATGTGTTGTAAAATAAAGAATTTAAGAAGAGAAAATAGACAAGATCATAGTAAAGTGCATAAGACAATCTCTTGTTCTTATTTCATTTATGTACAATAGCCTCTTATTTATAGGACTCATGTCATAAATTATGATCAAGGGCACCATAATGCACCTCTAAACACACTAATGAGCTTTCATGGAGATGTTACAAAATGACTAAATTCATGGAGTCGTGATAAGATTGTAGGGATGTTACAAGAAGGCCAAAAGGTTAATGTGGTCATCCAATATATAAAAAATATATTTACAATAATTTATTTATTTTAATTGATGGATACTGGATATCGGGTACCCGATGTATCCAATTTATAAAATAAAATATCCTACCAATATTCATATTTTTTTTCGAATATTTCGAGTATCTATCGAACACCGGATATCGGATATGATATGGATATAGATATTAATTTTTTTCCAATTAAACTATGATTGTCCCCCGCCTATATGTATAACAATCTAAGCAAAGACTGATCCTATTCGAACAACAGAGACGAAATGATTGAGCCCTCCCAACAATGTTGACTCTAGAGATTGCCAACCACTACACCAAACACTTATTGGTGGATACGGATATTAATTTATCGAATATAGATAGAGTACAAATATTAAATACGGATATTAGTTCATCGAATATAGATTGAGGCACATGAGATATATTTGTTGTCATCTCTATCCTTCAAGCTTACTCCAAAATGGAACAAGAGAGAGAGGCACATGAGAGAAAGAAAAAGTGAGTGAGAGAGAAGAAACAAAAGAACAAGTTTTATTCCTAAACTTTTTCTTTGTCAGTTATAAGTTTATATTTGTCTAAATTGTACCCATGATTTAATGGTGTCTAAATGGTTAATAGAAAATGATAATATGGTGAATGATATTTTTTCTTCTTTATTTTGATGTCAATTGTATCACCAAAATTTTATATTTGTATTAATTAGATTCTAAAACTTTAAAATTTTGTGTCAAATTATATTTTAAAAATATTGATATCAGTATGACTTCAACATTTTCTATAAATAATTTAGACAACATCAAGCCTAAAGGTACAATTGAAACAAATATAAAATTTTTGAGGTATAATTAACAATAAAAAATAATTTAGAGGTACAATTAATATTCGTCTCATATTTTAGAACAATAATTGTAGTGTTTTTTCCAACGTTGAGGTGATTACTGATTACCCTACATCTCTGCGGTGTAGTTGTTGATTTGGGCTTTGTTTTTCTCTTGTCTTGTCTATTATAATATATAAAAGCTAGCTACATGGAGCAATGTCTGCCACCGATCCTGTCAGTATGTCAATTCTCCATTGCATTTAGCAAAAATTTAATTTTTTTCATAAATGTGTGATTCAATATGGAAAGTTATTAAATATGAAGGGTATGTATTACAAGAGTCAATGGATGATCCTATATTCTAAAGAGATCAATGCGTTTTCGGTATTGGTCTGATAAGTAATTTACACCTTTATATGGAAATAAATTAAACGTCTTATTGTGTGTATTAAATGATTCCATATGATTTTGCATTTGAAGATGTACATATATGGAATGTAATTTAATACGTTTATGTTGACAGCTATCATGACTCACATACCAATCATTTACAAAAGCATGTATGTGAGACAAATTAGATTTTGAAATATGTACGTCAATTATTTGAATAATAATTTGAATTATAATTAAATACGAACATTCATGACATTCACCAATTATCGCCTATGATTTTGCGAAGTAGGTAATATATATTTCAAAATCACGTTTATGAGTATCACAACAATCCTGAACAACTATTTTATTCGTGTAAATTCGAGTCATATTCGCATTGTATCCATGGCTGGCTCCTTTGACACTGGTAGGTCAATTGGTCCCATATGGATAGGCGGGAATTATAAGATCAAAGTCCGCGTCGTTCGCCTTTGGTCCCTTCGCCCATACGGAAATGACCCTAAACCTGATACGGAAGGAAGTCTTGAGATGGTGCTATGCGACCGTGAGGTAGTGCAATTATTTTATTGGTATTGTTATTTCTGTTTTCGTGCATTAACTTATTTGTTTTTGAATATAATGCAGAATTTTACGATTGGCGCGACAATCAAAAGTTTGTTCATGAAGAAATTTAAAGCATCACCACTCGACTCTAAATGTTTAATAGGTTTTTAATTTTATATAAACAATAATTGCATGTGTACAACTATATATGTTTATTTGAACTTAATTTGGTGTTTTTAGATGTTATTGGTCGACTTTATGGTATCTCTACGATGATGGAAACGAATAATGGCGGTGGGTCCGATAGAAGGATTTTTTTTTGATATCGAGGATGCTCGGTATACTGTTATCATGCTACCTTAAAGGTTCGTAATTGATCAATCGCTCTCCCATTGTTGCATCATTGTAATAGTATTTGAACTCATATTAAAACTTTCAATCAGGTGTTTATTTTTTATTCAAATTCTATGTTTTGATGTAGGATGATAAGTCTGCCAATGATCCGATTGATTCTGATGAAAAGATATGATGAAAAGTATTATTGTTGTTTATTATTGATTAATTATTATATTCGATTGAATACATATTTAAGACACTTGACAACCTAAATGCTGGTGTGTTTGATGCCAGTGGTAAAACTATTCCTTTTGAAGATCTCACTTCTCTGGATGTGTTTGAAACTTCCTATGATAATAAAATGTCATCCGTAGAAGATCGTGCGTATTCTTTCAATGACAATTCGCAAGGCGATGACAACATCATTTTCAAGAAGATCAAGATTGAGAAGAATTAGCGACAAATAAATTATTTGGCAATAATTTGATGAATTTTGTAGCTCTTTCAATTTCATTTGGAACGAATAATATTTAGTCATGTTGCAGTGTTTGGTTCTTGGTTAGTTGGCCATAATTTGATGGTTTTTTAATAGATTTGAAGAAATGTGTACTTTTGCTCCACAATCAATAAAATCCTAACCAAATTATTATTTGGTCTTCCAGCTAAATCATTTCTTCTTATGCCTTATTTGGTACGTTAGCCTATTATTGGTCTTAACATATATAAAAAGTTTATGCTCTCATAATTTTAAGGGTAAATTACACTTTGGTACCCTGTGGTTTGACCCTATTTCACTTTGGTACCGTGTGGTTTGAAACTTAACACTTTGGTACCCTGTGGTATTCTCCATTAACACTTTGGTACCCTTTGGAGCTATTTTGTAATTTTAACTATAACAAATTTTGCAAAAATTACATAATGACCCCAAAAAATTTTCAAAAAATTACAAATAGGTCCCTGGATACATATTATATAGGGACTAAAATAAAAAATTTAAAATTTTTTTGGGGTCAATATGTAATTTTTGTAAAATTTATTATGGTTAAAATTNAATAGTGCGTGCTGAAGCTGCTAGAGTAAAAGGCGATAAATGTGCATTTTTCGAATGTGCTTTTTATGGAGTGCAAGACACATTACACGATCAAGGAGGTCGCCATTACTTCCAAAAGTGCTACATTCAAGGTGGCACTGATTTCATATTCGGGGATGCCAGATCTATCTACGAGGTTTAATTAATTTGTTAATTAATTTTATATTAATTATGTGAAATAATATATGTGATATAATGATTAATTAATTTAAAATTGCAACACATACATGGATGCAGGATTGTAATATAGTATTCTCAATGGGGAAAAATGGCCCTTCACGTGGTGGAACGATCACAGCAAACAAGAGGGATTCAGAAGATGATGAGAGTGCATTTGTGTTTAAAAATTGTAACATAAGTGGGAATGGAAAAGGAATGTGCAAACTTGGGAGAGCATATGGAAATTACTCAAGAGTTATTATAGCCAATTCATTTTTAGGAGACGTCGTTGATCCTGAAGGCTGGTTTGTTTGGAATGCTGTGGGCCATGAGTAATATATATACTTCATTTAATTAACGTGTTAATCTATTAATTATAATCGCATCTCAAATAATGTTATTGTCACTAATTAAATAACTGATTGGGTTTGTAGAGCAAATCTGACGTACGTGGAAGAGGGAAACACGGGACCAGGGGCAGACAAGTCAAAGCGTGTGAAATGGATGAAACACTTAAGCGGAAATGAGCTGCAACAATATCTGGACATAACATTTATCGACCAAGAAGGATGGATTAAGAAACTTCCCATTAATATTTAAATAAATTACATATGTAAAAGTTGAGCAGAGTACATGCTCAATTAATCCTCACGTCGACAATATCTGTCGTGGTCAATGCTCATTTTATATATTAGCAATACATGCTAATTAATTGATATCCATTTCTTTTACATGATCCATCATTCAACTCTGACCCTTCTCTACTCTCTAGCATAATAACTAAATCGAAAATACTATATATATATTACTATAGAATAGTTACAATGTTAGGGACAAAAATAGTTTTTAAGGTAAACATTAAGGATTAAAATGATATTTTGACCATTTTATATATAAGGTGCACACATGTATTTATAACCATGTTTATTAATTAAGTAGGTTTAAAACCCACATCTCTCTAATTAACTTTGCTCTCTAAAAATAATTAAATATGTTTGGATTGGTGATTAAGGAGTAAAATGGGAAGGAAGGGGAGAGCATTGAGATCTCTTCTTTTTATTTGGAAAATTAAAAACCATCAAGAGGAGAATGGAAGATTAACTTTTAATTTCCAATTCTTCTCCGATCCCTTCATAAATTTCAAACTCTAAATTAAAATATTGGCAAAATATTTGTTGGTGCACTTAACGTTTGGGGTCATTTTTAGTTATGGCCCTAATGTTTTACATTGTTGTCAATTATACCCTAACCTCAAAATTTGCTCAAGATGTTAAGATTAATAAATTGTGTAAATTATACTTTGATACATTGTGGTTTGACCCTATTTCACTTTGATAACTTGTGGTTTGAAACTTGACACTTTGGTACTTTGTAGTATTCTCCATTAACACTTTGGTACCATTTGGAGCTATTTTGTAATTTTAACCATAACAAATTAAATTATATATTGACACCAAAAAATTTTCAAAAAATTACAAATAGGTCACTGGATACATATTATCTAGGGACTAAAATGAAAACTTTAAAAAAACTTTGGGGTCAATATGTAATTTTTGCAAATTTTGTTATGGTTAAAATTACAAAATAACTCCAAAGGGTACTAAAGTGTTAATGGAGAATACCACAGGGAACCAAAATGTTAGGTTTCAAACCACAGGGTACTNTGGAGAATACCACAGGGTACCAAAGTGTCAAGTTTCAAACCACAGGGTACCAAAGTGAAATAGGGTCAAACTAGAGGGTACCAAAGTGTAATTTACCCTAATTTTAATACGGAAAATAACTAGAATATAAGTGTTCAGCATTTCAATTCAAAAACATTAAATTTAAATAGGATAATATAATTCAACATATTCAATTCAATATCAATTTAATAAACGATATACATTCATAAGCTCATAAAACTCTAGAAATGTTTTAGAAATAGAGGCAATCAATTTAATTCAATCATATTCTATTCAATCAAATTCAAAAATTATTTATTAATAAAGGCAATAAATATTTTGCTAAAAAATAGAGACAATCACTATATCTTAACGATTTTATTCAAATATAGAGATTGATCACCAACTTGCAGATAAGATATTTTTTTGAATTCCAAACACGTGTCCTTTTTTTATTAAACCACATATATATGCATTATCAGTTAAGCCATATCTTAAATAGTAGAATATAATTCAACATTTTAATTAAAATTAATTAGATTTAAATAAGAGAATATGATTCAGCATATTCAAATCAATCAATTCAATAAACCATATAAACCTATAGGCTCTTTCTAATCTGGAAACGTTTAAGCTTATTAGTAGTTAAAAAGTCAACTTTTCCAACGAAATTCATTGAATTATATTGATTGAAGACTTTGTAGCAGATATTTGCTTTTCAAAGATGCTCCATCTTTTTGTTACCAAAAAAAAAAATTTGCTTTCCGACCACATTCTAAATCCTTTCCGACCACATCCTAAATCCTTTCGTTGGTATTAATCTTAAATTTAGCGAAATATCATATGAACATGTATTTAAGGTTAATACAACATTTTTTTTAGCATATTTTTCCATGGATTCTGTTTTGTAATTGACACCCTTCATATTATGATATGAGGAATTTCAATAAATAATAAGCGTTGTTTCTATTTTAATTGAGATGCTTAGCAAATATGTATCCATATTTTAATATGGTAATTTCAAATTGATTGATTCTTGTTGTCTTTCATTATTAATTGTGATATGTGGTTTTACGTTTTACTTAATAATTATATGGTATATCTTTTAAAATAACATCACTAATTATGCTAATATCATTTTTAATTTATGACTAATGCGATTTTTCTATATTAGCCGCAAATCTATATAGGGAAGGTACTTTTAATGTGTTTATTGGCTTTTAACACAAATTTCTATCATGAAATAAGAAATAAGTAAACTTTGACGTTTGTTGCCCACGTTGAAAGCCAATAAATTAGAAATGAAATGAGCTCCAACCATGACTTCACGCGCCAACTGAGAGATAAAGAATTGAATTCATACTTTCATAGGCAATTCTCGAATATTAATGTATTTTAGTGTGCATTTACTATCTTTTAAAACAATTGTCCATCATGCAACCGCAAATAATTAGAATTTGACCTTCGTTATACACGTTGAAATCAACATATTTTATATTTTACATTAACAAGAGATCTTCAAATACTAAAATGACGTGTAGATGATTTAAACATGGTAGTTTTTTCTATGGACTTTCAGAAACGTATTCACGCATTAATGTCGAAATTCTTTAAAAATAGAATTTCAAAATTATATCCTTATGCTTCATATAGACAGTCATCAGTTTAAATCATCTATGTGTGTAATAATAAAAATAATTGGTCTTTAGAATGGCACACACGTCATCTTTAAATTAGATAAATAAAAAAAATAGCTTATTATGATCATGATACAATTACGTAATCCTAACTTCTTTTTTTTGGTTAAACTAATACTTTGGTCCGTAAAGTTTAACTAAATTTGTAACTCACTCCCTATAATTTTATTTTTTGTAACTCAAACCTCATACTTTGAAAAATTTTACAAAGATACCCTTAGTTATTAATAATGTTAAACCTTTGTAAAATATATGACTAAATGGTGAAAAAAAGGGTACATGTCAACTCCTCTACTGCTTCATCTACTTCAAATTTTAGCAGCAAAAATGAAGTAATATATTTGTATCCAATTTCAATGACCATATTCACTTAATTGTTGAAGCTATCTATGGTGATCTCTTAGAAAAATATCAAGATGATAAATATTTTAGAGATATAGCTATTTTTGCTCTCACTCTTGAAGATGTCCACGAAGTAAATAAAATGTTGATCAGACAACTTTCATGTGAAGATAAGATAAATTTGAGCTCTGATAGTATATGCAAACACAATGAAAATTTTGAGATGTTAGTTGAATTACACACCACCGAAATATTGAATTCCATCAAAGGGTTCGGGTTACCTGATCAGTGAATTAGACTTAAAATTGGATCACCTGTTATGCTACTTAGAAACATTGACAAATCATCGGGTCTTTGCAATGAAGCTATATTGATTGTTTACAGACTTAATGAACATGTCATTGAAGCTATCCCATTAGCCGGAAGATTTGCATGACAGAAAATTCTAATTACACGAATGTTGATTACTCATTACGATTCTATTCCTTTCAAACTTCAACGTTGTCAATTTCCTTTGACTTTGTCCTTTGTCATGACCATCAACAAAAGCCAAGGTCACTCATTATCAACAATTGGTCTGTATCTACCACCTCCAATGTTTACTCATTGTCAATTATATGTTGCATTATATAGAGTTCGTTCCAAGGAAGGTATTAAGATTTTATTAGCACATTCAAACAAAGATGAATTTAATTGTTAAAAAAAAAAAAGCAAAAATGAATCTAGGGAGAAGATTGAAAATGTTGTTTATAGGTAAGTTTTCCAAAATGTCAAATGACGATGAACGATAATATTTTTTCTTTGTGATTTACTATTTAGCTATGACTTTTATCGTTGACACCAATTGTTAAATATTTTTTTCATTTACAGTGTTATTAACATTAACCATATATTGAAATTATAGTACGCAATTTTATTGATGTTTATCATAAACCATATTAGTGTATAGAATGTTGTATACTTTGTAACTTATTGTAAATTTGTAATAGTATAATCACCTATGTATCGCATGGGTCAATCACTGTGAAATAACAAAGTGATAAAATATTTTTACACAAACCCAATGTTCGGAACCTACTATCATCGCTACATTTCAAGATGCAACTACGGTATTTTTCAGTTTATCACCAAACACGCATCAGAACTACTAACAACTACAAAAACTCATACTCGCCGCATTGATTAATGTTTTTTTTAAATAGTATTGTCATTGTCAACTGATGAATGTATTATTTTTAATTTGTTTTACTTCAAAATGTAATGGATGAAGAATCATTATTCAAGATTGGCGTTGAAGTCTTATTATGAAGCAACTAACTAAAGCACAAGCTGATAACCATTTCCCGTGCATTGTAGGGGGCCTAAGCTAGAAATCGTTATGTTCATCATTATGTCATCAAACTCCTGTCGTCTTAATCCTGAATCCAAACTATGGAGCAACCACCTAAAGTAGAAGCTAAAAATCAAACTCTCGTGCATCGCACGGGTCATAAGCTAGTTTCAATAAAAGAAAAATGGTGGATCCAGTGATGATATTGTTGACCATGTCTTTCTTATGTGTGACTTTATTCGTGCTCTGTGGTTTGGTCTTAGTATTTCCGTCAAATCGGGCAGCATGAGATTTCATACTATACAAAGATGGCTCTGATTTTGGATTAACAGGTGGAAAAAACATCTATGACAAATTATGATGATTGGTTGATAGTGCTAGTTGGTCTCGACGTCATCTGGAAGCTACGAAATGACAGGGTCTGGAGAAACACCATGGTCTCGCCGATTTTCGCAATTCACAAAATTTATTGCATGATGATTAAATATAGGGATGCCTTTAACAGTTCGTTTAACAATTTTTGTTCGTTTTATGACTGTTGATGATGTGCGTAGTAGATTAGCTCTGTCTAGTTTTAGATCAGTCAAGAATGGTGATGGTTCCACCCAGATGGGCACCTCGCGTCCGGTATGTCTTAATGTTTAGTGTTTTGTACTCCTTTCACTGTTTTTCAATTTTACAAAAAAAAAAAAATAAAAAACAAAAAAATAAAAGAAGAATGGTGTAAAGACTTCTAGATACACTAGTCTAGAGGCATAAAAAACTCCACGTGGCTAATACATAGCCTGGTTCTTATATCCATCAATCTTTGCCACATGTCACCATACAAATCGACATGCTCTTTCAATTGGCCACCTTATATTTCTTAAACTTAATAATCTTCATTCTTCATCATCCACTCATTCCCATCACCTTCACCAAATTGTCCTAAAAAATCTGAAATCCACGGTTCTAAAAGAAAGGGCACTACCCTTATCTATATAGCGCGTAGCACAAAATCACACCACTTTTGTTTATTTTGCAGAGGAATTGAATAAAATAAAATAAAAAGAACTTTGAAGAAAGTCAGAGTTCAGAAATTTGTGCTATGGCATCTCACAGATTAATCTTACCAACATCGCATATACCTCTTCCTTCAAACAAACTCGTCGTTCCTCGACTTGAGCTTGTTGGCTTCGATTCGAAGATTTTCGTGTGGCCATCACGAGTTCTTGACAAACCCAGAAAGATTTCGTCGTCTTGTCGAGCAATGGGTTCCTCAGCTTCTTCTCAGAAATCAGATAGCATCGAAGGTATTTAAATATTGATTACTGACATGGGTTTTTTTGTTCCTTGATTGGTGAAATTGGGTTCACCCGGTAGTGTAAGAGTAGCTATTCTTTGTGTTTAGTGTAAAAGCTTTTAAGTTTTAGCAATTGAGAAAACTTACTTTTTGTCTGTCCCTGAATTGTAGGAAAATAATAATCAGTCCCTAAGTTTTACATCACAGTCATTAGTCCTTGAATTGTAAGAAAATAGGTACCCTTCCTTGAATTTTACACCACCTTTCACTTTTTGGTCCATGAATTATAGAAAAATACGAATTAATTTCTAAATTTTACATTACCCTCAACCTTTTGGTCCTTGAATTGTAGGAAAATACGAACCAGCTCAAGGACCAAAAGGTTGATGGTGGTGTAAAATTCAGGGACTCATTTGTATTTTCCTACAATTCAGGGACCAAAAGGTTGATGGTGGTGTAAAATTTAGGGACTGATTTGTATTTTCCTTCAGGGACCAAAAGATTGACGATGGTGTAAAATTCAGGGACTGATTCATATTTTCTTACAATTCAGGACTAAATCCTTGATTTAGTAACAATTCAGGGACCAAATAGTAGGTTTTCTCTTTAGCAATTCTTCTATTATTGACATTGACTCTATTGAACTTCAACGAGTAATTCTTTTATATCTTTGTTAAATCATAACACTCAGGTATTGTCAATTTAATGCATAACACTCAGGTATCTTTGTTAAATCATAACACTCAGGTATTGTCAATTAAATCATAATACTCCTTAAAGCTAGAAATGTTTCCTACTTTCAATTCTTGCCTCTTGAAGAATATAGTTGTTTGTAGTTATTGAGATGTTTAATTGTGATTTTTGGCTCTCCAACAGTCTTTCTCAATGGTGTGCAGGGACTGGTAGTAATGTTGATTATAAATCTGTAAGTGATGAAGAATGGAAGAAGAGGCTCACAAATGAACAATTTTATGTTACTCGCCAAAAGGGGACTGAGAGGGCTTTTACTGGGTATGTCTGTTGAATGGCTTTTATATATTACTTGTAGTTGTTCATCGTTTTATTTTCCAGATTTTGGTTTGTTTCCTGGAATTAAATCAGATATTGCATTAACCTTGTTATTACTTGCATTCATGAAGTAGGGTGCTGCCAGTTCACTCTGTTCTGTTAGGCAGACTTCAATTACTGAAAGAAAATAAAATAATAAAATAATAACATAATAACAGATAATTGATACTTGGTAAATTAATCTTCCTTGTTATAGTTTCAAACAGCTGCCGTCAATTTCTTCAATAAAAAACTTCAGGGTATATAAAAATTGGAGATAGATTTTTTTTGGCAAAAGTACTAATTTCGTCCCCAATCTGTCACAGTTTGGTCAATTTTATCCTTTGCTTTTACTTTAGCCAAATATTAATAATAGAATCTCGTGACTAGTGATATGTAATGTAAAATTGATAGAAAAAGAAACTCAAATCTTAACTCAGATTGAAAAATAGGAAGCAGTCTGTCATTAATTTATTGAAAAAAGTTTGTTAAAGGATAAAATTGATCAAAATGTAAAACTTTGGGGACAAATTTGGCAGCAAAAAAAGACTGGGGACGAAATTGACAGTTGGTGTGAAGTTTGGAGACGAAATCAGTGCTTTTGCCGATTTTTTTTTCCCATAAGCATAAGTTTAGATGAGTTGAGTCCACAGGGTTCATCAAAGTCAAATTATGCCTCCAAGCTCAATGAGCACTTATAGAAGGGCTTACGGATTGGAGATAGGCTTTCAATTGTAGTTTGTGGCATCTTCTAGAAGAGAGACAAACATTGAATGCACCTCATGGGCTACAGATATACATACATCATTAGATAACACATGAATTACTCTTGTTGCTCATTAGTGTTTCACAGTGTCAAGGCATATAATTGACTAGCCTGTTGGGTACTCTGCCTGACATTCTAAACCACAAGCAATTGCTGGGCTTAGTGCACATTTGAGCTTAGAGAAGTTTTCCTTTTGGCTTATAGAGGGGTCTGCATGCTGGATGTGGACAAGGATTGCTAATTAGATACAATAATAAAAGAGTAAACATACAATTGAATTCTTGAATTAATCACGATTTGACAACTTAGTCCTTAAAAGTCTAGTTTACATAAACCCATGAAAGTTGTAGATACAATACAGCTTAGTCCCTTAAGCTTACTTTTAAGGGACTAACTTTTAGGGAAAAAAGATTAAAATGTATTGGTTTTATGATTTTAAGGAATTAAAGAGTGTAAAATAAACTTTCGAGGATTGAGTTGTTAACTTGTATATCTTTCGGGGCCTAATTCATTCATAATAAAAACTTGGACATATTACAGTGAATATATTTGGTGGATTATACTCTAATACCAGTCTTGTTAATTTCAGGGAGTACTGGAATACCAAAACCCAGGGAAAATACCATTGCATATGTTGTGATACACCTTTATTTGAGTAAGTACACGATTTAAATGCCTTATTTTACCCTGACATTCATAGTTTTATTGAACTGATTCACTTGTTTTCTCCTTACCAGATCCTCCACTAAATTTGATAGTGGAACTGGTTGGCCATCCTATTACCAGCCTATTGGGAACAACGTGAAATCAAAGCTGGATTTATCAATTATTTTTATGCCTCGCCAGGAAGTTCTTTGTGCTGCTTGTGATGCTCATCTGGGGCATGTGTTTGATGATGGTCCTCCACCCACAGGAAAGCGGTTTTGCATCAACAGGTAAATAATAACCAAGTTTTGATTACAAATAAAATGAAAATGTAATGATCTAATTACAAAAAAAAATTAAAATTAAAAAAAGTTTAATTGAAAATTAATATAAATTATATGGACCAAGAGATTAATTAATCCTAAATAATCACTTTCTTTTGTGCTTTAATCATGCAAGTTCATCTTTGTTTTGAAGTTGACGTTTGACTTGCAAATTCCTGCAGTGCTGCCCTTAAGCTCAAGCCAAAGCAATAGACAGTGAACTTATTTTTGTCAGAATCTTATGGCCTATCACAGTCAAAGATGGTGGGAAGCTTGTAGGTGAACAGTAAATGGTATATCTTATGCTCCTTAAAGAGTTTTGGCAAAAACTGTCTTCATGGAGATTTCTGTATAAATACTTATAAAATGTCAATAAGCAGATCTTATGTATAGTTATATATGGATTATCATAGAGATAAACACGGTTATTTTTCAATAGTTGAAATCTCAATGATCTCATTGTGTGTTTCCACCATCAAGTTTAGCATGTTCTTGGTTTGAAAACTGTTTCATGAATTATGATTAGCACTGTTTCTCTATTTTTGGTTTTCCATTCGGGTGTGATTTGAGTTTTATTTGGTTGGGGTTCTTTAGAGGTGTTCAAAACCAAACTAAACCAACTAATGAGCGATTTAGTTTGGATAAAAATACGTCATAATTGAACGGTTTGGTTAGATTAACGATTTGGACATACAATTAACCAAATCGAACCAAACTATTAATATATAGTTTTTTTATTTTTATTGTGTTATATATTATTACATATAATAAAAAAATATTATTTTTCTTTTTATCATCATTTAATTTTATTGTATCTTTCATTATAATATCTTATTAAATCACAAGAGTTTCTCACTTAATTAAACCACTAATTATTATTATTCTTAATCTTTACAATTTTATCTTCTCAAATCTCTTATCTTATTTGTCATTTTTTTATTTATTCTATAAATTTAACTTATACTTCTAAATACTTTTTTTGTTTTCTTTGTAATTTTATAATTAATCAACAAAAACAATAAATAAGTTTTTTAAACGTTCAAACCGACTATTCAAACCACTTATTTATTAGTTTGGTTTGGTTAAACAAATTATTTTTAACCGTTTAATTAAAAATTACTTCAAACCGATGTGCGTGGTTTGATTAAAAAATTTGTTTGAGACCATCCAACGGAACACCCCAAGTTCTTCATATATTTCTGGCTAAGTTCTTCATATATTTCTGGCTATCCAACTTAAAGAAATTTTGAAACACTATTCAAATATCAAGAAAGCTTAGTGTAATTTTGTGGGGATATTAATTAATTTAACCCTCTTCATATATCTTTTTAGCTGGCCAGTTTCAAGGGAGGGAAAAGAGAAAATAACCAAGTAGAAGTAATTAACAACCACAATATATTGAAGTTGGTATTTTAGAAGAAATAACCAGGCATGTAATAAAGTAGTTTAATTTTGATATCCTGGAAATTCAGCATATTTCCAATAAGATTTTACCAAGAGTAGAGATCAAGAAGTTCTATCAATTTTTCTCCCATTAAACTTTAGAAAACAAAAGTAACTAAACACCAGAAAATAGTAGAAAGAAAATGGTCTGAAATGAGACTAAACCCTATACAAATACTGGTAAGGTGCATTTACCTTAACATCATTTTCTACAGCCAATCGAAACAAAGTCCATAGTTCTTTCAAATTTTCCAAAATATTACATTCATTACTACTTCCAAAATCATGGTTCTATTCATGATCCACAAAATATCAGGAGCATATATGACTACCAGATGTAAAATGCACAGATTCTGTATAGGCATGCCTCCTAAAAAGCTGCTTCCCAGCAACTTATAAATCTGAAAAATCTATGATAGTTAAATTTAAGCCCTTCTTAAATGAAAGTAGCTTCTCTTTAACTCGTTCCATGTCACTCTGTGAGTGGCGAAGGCTCAAAGTAGGGGAGAAACTCAACTGTTGTAAGACTACTGCATTCTCCATCACAAATTTAGTCAAACAAAGTTCATCATCATAGCCATTGAGTTCTCCAAGTTTCACAGTTTTGAGATTAGCTATGCAATCAGGCATAATTGCAGAATCCAACAGTTGCTCGTCAAATTTTGATACTCCCTAATTAGTCATCAGTCATTAAATAATTGTGATCTTAAGATAGTTCCAACAATAATAATCAAAGGGAAAGTTTTATTGAATAAAAGCTCTAACCTTTAAGGCAAGAGTGGTAAGATTGGGTGACTTTAGAAGTAACTCCATCAACATTTCACCTTTAACAAAGCTTAGCTGTAGATGGCAAAGCATTTTGAATTCAGGTACATCAGCAAAAGAGTCTTTTGCTCGAACAAAAGCCTGAATGAAGAGAATACTTAATTATATTATGGCACTCAAGATTCTTGAGGTTGTCTTGTCAACTACTTTCTTTGTCAGATTTAAAATAATTCAAACATTTCACAAATGATACTTAGATTATCATAAGACTAGAAAAAATACCTCAAGCTGACCAAGGTTGAGATATTTCACTTGACTGAACTGATTAAGAAGCTTGCATGCACGGGGATTTGTAATATCTTGCTCTCTGACATTGTCTTTTTCATAATATTCTAGATTAAGGATATTAGTAGAAGCATTAAGAGCTGATGAAGAATCTGATAAAACGTAATCTTGTACTATAGCACCATTATAAGAGAATTCTTTAAGATGTGAATCATAAAACTCTATTGTACAATTGTTTGGCTCATGTAAATACTCCCCAAATTCAAGACCAACAATTTCAAGTGAAGGCACTTGTAAACTGACATTTTGCACATTCAACCAAATGCAATTTATGCATTCAAACACTTTGAGGACTGGGAAGCTAAGAACAAGCTCTTTCAAATAACCAACAGAATCACAATTCAAATTCAATCCATATAACTTGAGGGTTTTAAGGTTCGGAAGACTAACATAGGCAGGAACTCTAACAGGACTAAAAGGTATGGTTAATTCCAGTTCTTCTAAAGATTCACAGGCGAAAAGGGGGCGAGAGGAGAGCATGATGAGATCAAAAGGATAAAGAATGTTAAGCTTTCTGACTCCCCGGTTTAAAATAGCAGATATACAAGCATTAATAAGTGCAGGGTCATACTTGTTGGCGACATTAAGAGTGAAACTTTGGATTTCTGGATTTCTAAGATGAAGGAGTACCCTTAATAAAAAGTCTCCAAAGCTCTTTTTTACTGACTTCTTCGTGTCAGAAAAGAGCTCAGTATCGTTAAAGTGCAGGCTGGTGATGGATGTCCAATTGTAAATCCATCTTTTGGATAAAACACTAGTGCGCACTGCATCTTTAGTTGGGAGAAAAGAGAGGATGTGACCCATAATGTTTCTAGGAAGCTTGCTGATTCTGTCTTCCTTTTCACTGGCTTTTTGCTTCTTAGGACGCTGATGAGAAATGTGACGCTGAGATATATTACTTGAAGTCATATTGATAGCAACTTCCCTACATAGTACATACAAGTGAATCGGTGTCAAGCAATTGCATCATCTTAAAATATGTAGATAGTTAGAAAGTAAGCAAAAGCACCATTTTTGTCCCTAAACTTTATATCAATCTTCGATTTCGTCCCCAATGTTTGTTTCCTGTCAATTTTGTCTCCAAAGATATACATTTTGGTCGATTTTATCTTTTGACTAACTTTTTTTTTTTGTATAAATTAATGACAGACTCCATTGTATTTTTCAATCTGAGCTACAGTTTGAGTTTTTTCTTTATCAATTTTACATTGCATGTCATTAGCCACGTAAAATATGTAGTTAGTATGTAGCTAAAGTAAGAGCAAAACCAACAAGTGTTTGGTGCAGTGATAAGCGAGTTGCACTCCAAGTTGAGGGACCTAAGTTCAAACTCCGGAGTCGACATTATTGGAAAGGCTTCAACTGTTCGTTAACCGTCACACAGATAAGTGGGAAAAACTCATGGTTATACCAAAAAAGTAAGAGCAAGACGATCAAATCAACCGTAAAGAGCCGAGATTGAAAATTGACGTAAAGTTTAGAAATGAAAAGAGTTCTTTTCCCTATAATGTATTATGGCTAAAGTGTACTTTTGGTCCCATAAATTTGGAAAATGTCTCAATTTGGTCCCATAACTTTTTTTGTTGCAATTTTAGTCCCATAACTTTTGAAAACATTTTACCATTGGTCTCAAACTAATTTTCATGTCAAATCATCTTTAACGGAAGAAAATGAATGGAAATCAACTTGGTACCAACGGTGGGACATTTTTAGAAGTTTTGGGACCAAAATTGCAACAAAAAAAATTATGAGATCAAATTGAGACATTTACCAAAGTTATGGGACCAAAAGTGCACTTTAGCCAAGTATTATTTAGAACCAATTGACATATATATTAGCCAAAACAATCCGACGTCAAAACCCTATCCTAAAAGCCAGAAAAATCTTCAGGAAATTCATGCATTTGAAATATTTTCAAATCAGCCGTTAATCACAACAAAATGCAAGGTCATAACAAAATAAATAGAATTAAATGAATATCATTATTCTCAGTGTAAAGAAATTCTATGAAATTGATATGAAATGAATATCATTATTTTCTGTAAGCTTCGACTGACGATTCCGATTGCTTTCGCAAACCCTTTCCAGCGTTTTAATTTTGTGCTCGGTTAGATAGTGTTGGAGGGAAAATAAGAAGAGGAAATGGACGATCACAAAGATAGTTTTGGAACTAAAAGTTTAAATATATATATATATATATATATATTTAAATGCATACAATTATTCTCAATTTTATTTATTGTACAGAATTAGTCTTAAAATGTCTGAAAGATTCCTTAAATTTATTATTTTGTAAGAAAATAATAATTTTTTTTATGATTTTTTATTTATCATATTTTTTGCATAATAATTAAATTTTAAGAGGATGAAAATGCTTTTTTTTATTCTCAAATTTCATATTAATTTTTAATTTCATCTCTAAAGTTTGTTTACTGCTAGTTTCATTCTCAAAGTTTTATAGTCAATTTTATCATTTACCTATTTTCATCTAATAAATTGAAAACATATTTTATTGTGATTTTCTATTTAAGTTAAGATTTTTCGCCTGAATTTTAAGTTAAGATTAAATGTTTAAGAAAATTGTATATTATATGTCATTAAGTCATTAAGCACATAAAATTTGTTATTAATTTATTGGATTTGATTAGAACAAAATTAAGTTGACCAAAATATGAAATTTTGAAAAAACAAATTTGATAGTAAACAAACTTTAAGAACAAAATTAAAAATTAATGTAAAGTTTAGAGATAAAAAAATAATTTTGCCATTTAAGAGAGTTTTGTATTTTATTAAAAAAAAAAAAAAACCTCATTGACACCCCATTTTTATCAACCAACTTTTAAGAAATAGAAAAAAAGAAAAAAGACTGAAAACAAAAGAGATCTTGTAAACACTGTATTTTGATCGGCTCAAAAACCTAAATCAGAATATTATGATTAAGTTATTATCTTTTAAAAAAAAATGAAAAATGAAAAAGAAAATACAAAAATATAAAAGATCAAAAACGAAAAGATGCATTTTTTTCATTAATCATCCTCATTCAAACTCATCTAATCCAACATTCCACAAAATAAAAAAACTTTCAAAATTGATTTCGGAATGCATTGGAGACCGATTTGAGTGAGATTTGAGTGAGGGTTGAAGTTTTCTTGAGGTCTCTTAAGCTTTTCGGCGGTTCCGGGCCGTTTTCCGGCGAAAAAACTGTGTTTTTCCGGTGGGTTTAAAGTTTCTGAGATTTTCAATTTAGTCCCTACGTTTTTTTTCTTTCTTCCTTTTTTTCTTCGTTTTTGGTTCATTTGCTGAAGGATTTGTGGATTAGGGACCAAATAGACACGTTTGGAAGGGTTCTAGAATGCTTTGCATTTTTATATTGAGAGCTCGGTACTAAAATGAATGATATTTGAAGGTTTCTGGACTTATCTGCAGTTTTCTCAAACTTAATCTGGTTCCAGGATAAAAATGAGAAACTGACCTATGATACTCTTCTGAAACTTCATCTTAGTCCCTACAGAAAGGGTTAAGGGACCTAAACGAAATAAAAAGTACAAAGGTGGGGGGGGGGGTAAAATACAGGTTCAACTTTTTCAATCTTCATCTTCTTCCGTGCGTGTGTGTCTGCTTCTTTTTCTGTTTTATTTCCTTCTCTCTCCTCAATCTTTTTGTTATTGTTATCTTGTTTTATTTATTTTTTTTTGTTTTTAGTTTTTCTATTTTACTTTTTTTCTTGCTTTATTTTATTTAGGCAAAACACCCTTTCATGCCCCTAACGTTTGCAGTGATTTTCAGTTATGCCCTTAACGTTTCATTTTGTTCAGGTATGCCCTCAATGTGCAACCAACGTTTCAATTATGCCCTCAATTTTGACTCAATGCACATGTGGCAATTTTTTTTGCTTATGTATCATTTTTTTTGTCTAACTTGATTACGTGGCATCATGACTAGGCATTCTTATTTTTTTTTTCCACCTTGGCATGATGATTGGATTTACATTTTTGAACATAAAAATTGAGTAAACTAGCAAATCAGTCCCTGGATTTACATTTATCATCATCTTCATTCATTTTAGTCCCAAATTCTTAAAATAAAATTGTAAAGTGTCCCAAAACACTTCCAAACATTCCAATTTAGTCCTTAAAAATATTAAAAACCCTAAATCCTAAAATCCTAAACCCTAAACCCCAAACTCTAAACCCTAAACCCCTAAACTCTAAATCCCTAAAACTTAATTTTTTTTAATCTTCATCTTCATCTTCTCAATTTAACATAAATCCCTAATTTTTTTAATCCCTAAACCCCCTAATTTTTTTTTCATCATCACCATTCATCATCTTGGTTGGTTCATCATCCTCATTCATCATCTTGGTCAGTTCATCATCCTCATTCATCCCTAAATCTGATGTTTTGTGGGTTTTGGCATCCCTAAATCTTCATCAGTTCATCATCCTCATTCATCCTTAAATCCTCACGGCCGCATAGCGTCAAGATACTCAGATGAATTTCAAAACTTCATAATTTCTTAAGGATGCTCTGTGCAGTTTATCCATGGACATTAAACCAGGACACTGTCAAGATAATAATCAGAACAGGACAGAAAATCAACCACTTTCCTATTAAAGAACCAGTAAGGCGAGTAATAATCAAGAAAACAAGACCTTCCTAAACAACACTCAAGCCTTATTACGGAGCATGAGATGAAAATTTTCAACCCAAAACAAAGGGTGTACCTTAGCATGACCAATTTGTGAATACTCATACAACATCCAATTGGGCTCGCATTCTTGCGTGAATTCCCCAAATAGAAAACGAAAGTGGTCCTATTGTCTAAGCGCATTTTCCCTCCACCACTACTACTCAAAACGTTCCTAACTCTCCCCTGTCTCATCCAATAGCCATTCTTGACCTTCCAAGTCTTCCTTGTGGCATTATTCAAAACCCTGACAGTGTAAAAGTACCAATGCCTCTTGGTTCCCCGATAACCATAGGAGAAGCAAGAAAAGTCGGGCAAATGGAAAGGGTCAAAATCGAAGAGGTCAATGTCAATTGGATGAAGATTTAGGGATGCCAAAACCCACAAAACATTAGATTTAGGGATGAATGAGGATGATGAACTGACGAAGATGATGAATGAGGATGATGAACCAACCAAGATGATGAATGGTGATGATGAAAAAAAAAATTAGGGGGTTTAGGGATTAAAAAAAATTAAAGATGTATGTTAAATTGAGAAGATGAAGATGAAGATTAAAAAAATTAAGTTTTAGCGATTTAGGGTTTAGGGGTTTAGGGTTTAGAGTTTGGGGTTTGGGGTTTAGGGTTTAGGATTTTAGGATTTAGGGTTTTTAATATTTTTAAGGACTAAATTGGAATGTTTTGAAGAGTTTTGGGACACTTTACAATTTTATTTTGAGAATTTGGGACTAAAATGAATGAAGATGATGGAAAGAGGGGGAATTGAGAATAATGGGATAAGAATGGGTGAGGGACCTAATTGCTCAAATTAGATTTTTTAGGGTTTAGGGTTTTAGGGTTTAGAATTTTAGAGTTTAGGGTTTATGGTTTATAGTTTTAAGGTTTAGAGTTTAGGTTTTAGGGTTTTTAATACTTTTAAGGACTAAATTGAAATGTTTGGAAGTGTTTTGGGACACTTTACAATTTTATTTTGAGAATTCGGGACTAAAATGAATGAAGATGATGGAAAATGTAAATCCAGGGACTGATTTGCTAGTTTACTCAATTTTTATGTTTAAAAATGTAAATCCAGTCATCATGCCAAGGTGGAAAAAAAAAATAAGAATACTCAGTCATGATGCCACGTAATCAAGTCAGACAAAAAAAATGACACATAAGCAAAAAAAATTGCCACATGTGCATTGAGTCAAAATTGAGGGCATAATTGAAACGTTGGTTGCACATTGAGGGCATACCTGAACAAAATGAAACGTTAAGGGCATAACTGAAAATCACTACAAACGTTAGGGGCATGAAAGAGTGTTTTGCCTAGAATAAATTAATAATATGATCTTTAAAAAATTACTGAATTGACAATTCAGTTATTGAAATTCATAATATAATCTTTACAAGATTAAAATAATATACTTTTTAATCAATAAAAAAGACTAATAAGTATATTATTTTGATATTTTATGAATTAAATTGTCATCTCGATAATTTTTCAAGAATCAAATTGTTAACTTACTCATGTATACATATAGCACTGTCAAACGGACTAGCCTGTTAGGGGCTAGCCTCTTAAACAAGGCAGTGCGGCTCATTTATAAACTATCATAAATTTCAATGCCCATACCACCCGTTTTAACACATGGGCTAAATGGGCCGGCCTGCAGACAAAGATTTTTGTTTTTGAAAAAAATTATTTTAGAGTCTAAACATAATTATAACAACAAAAAAATATAAATCTAATAAATAAATTTTAAAGAGTAAACTTCCAAATTGGTTCCTGGATTATTGGGTCGCTGACAGATTGGTCCCTGAATGAAGGAAATTGACAAATAGGTCCCCGAATTTTACAAACGTTAGTCAAATTGGTCCTTCTGTTAAATGTCTATTAACCAACCAACTGACGTGTCCGTTATCTGCTGACGTGGCACGTTAAGTGCCACGTCAGCAGATGGAAAACTGGAAAAAAAAAATGCCACATATGCTTGATTTGCCACATAAGCATTAATAATTTAAAAAAAATTTCCTTCAAAAATCAAATTGGTCCCTGAGTCATATTTTTTAGAAAAAAAAATTATTTTTACTCACCCATTCTTATCTCATTATTTTCAATTCCCCATCTTTTTCATCATCTTCATTCATTTTAGTCCCAAATCCTAAAAATAAAATTGTAAAGTGTCCCAAAACTCTTCCAAACATTCCAATTTAGTCCTTAAAAAATTTAAAAACCTTAAAACCTAAACCCCAAACTCTAAACCCTAAAACCCTAAACCCCAAACTCTAAACCCTAAACCCTAAAATCCTAAAACTCTAAACTCTAAAATCCTAAACCCTAAAATATAAAACCCTAAACCCTAAAAACCTAAACCATAACCCCTAAACCCTAAACCCCTAAAAAAATCATTCTCTTGCAATTTGGTCCTGGGTCCTCAAATTTATTAAATCAGAATTAAAAAAAAAACATTTTGGTCCCTAAATCCTAATTTCATCATCATCTTCATCATCAACATCTTCATCTTCATACACATTCAATTCATCTTCATCATCAACATCTTCATCTTCATACACACTCAATTCAAAACCTCCCTCCAGAAATCCCAAAAATTCAAGAAATTCAAACCCACCTTCATCCTTCATCCCATAAATCCCACAAATCCAAAAAATCCCAAAAATTCAAACCCACCTTCATCCTAAAACCCAAAAATTCGAACGAACTCACAAAATCGCACAAATCTCATCATCTTTCAAACCCACCATCTTTCAAATCGCACAAACCCACCTTCATCTTTCGAATTCGAACAAACGCACAAAATCGCTCAAATCGCTCAAATCGCACAAATCTGCCGTCGACGAACGCGCCGATCTCCCCTGCTCGCGACCCAAATCTGCCGTCGATGAACACTGCTCATGAACCACCAGCTTTCGCCGAAAAAGAGGATGTGAGTTGGAAGAAGAAGAATGTATGAATGAAAGGATGAATATATGAATGAGAATTGGTGGAAGGATGAATGTATAAGATACCCAGAAACAAGAAGAAGGAAGAAGAAGAAGAAGAAGAAGAAGAAGAAGACCTTGCGCATTTTTTAATTTTGTTTGGTGAAATCCATTAAAAACCCCACTTGTTTATTTTTTCTTTTGTTTTGATCCTACTAAACTATAAGGTTTTAGGGTTTAGGGTTTTCGGGTTTAGGATTTAGGGTTTAGGTTTTAGGGTTTTTAATACTTTTAAGGACTAAATTGGAATGTTTAGAAGAGTTTTGGGACACTTTACAATTTTAGGAATTTAGGGTTTAGGGTTTAGAGTTTAGGATTTTAGGGTTTAGGATTTTAGGGTTTAGGGTTTAGAGTTTGGGGTTTAAGTTTTAGGGTTTTCAATACTTTTATGGACTAAATTGGAATGTTTGGTAGATTTTTGGGACACTTTACAATTTTATTTTTTGGATTTGGGACTAAAATGAATGAAGATGATGAAAAAGAGGGGGACATGAAAATAATGGGATAAGAATGGGTGAGTAAAAATTAATTTTTTTTTCTTAAAAAAATATAACTCAGGGACCAATTTGAATTTTGAAGAAAATGTTTTTTTTTAAAGTATTAATGCTTACGTGGCATATCCTGCACAGTTATTTTTTTTTTTCTAGTTTTTCAACTGCTGACGTGGCACGTTAAGTGCCACGTCAGCAGTTAACGGCCACGTCAGCAGGTTGGCTAACGGTGACTTCACGGAAGGACCAATTTGACTAACGTTAGTAAAATTCGGGGACCTATTTGTCAATTTTCTTAATTCAGGGACCAATCTGTCAGCGATCCAATAATCCATGGACCAATTTGGGAGTTTACTCAAATTTTAAATTTAATACTTTAATAGTCTTCCTCCTCCATTATATTGTTTACATTTTACAACCACACTTGTCTTTGGTAGACCTGATCATGGGCCTCAAAGCCCACCCGACCTGAGTAGTCCCGATCTGACAAAAATGCAATATAGGTCTAAAATAAAAGCCCGAACAAAAAGGGCCCGAATTTTAAAAGTCCGAATATTGTCCGGGCCAGACTCGGGCTTATTTTCAAGCTCGAGCTTGAGTAATTTGTATATGTTTTATAATTTTAAAATATATATTATAAAATGTATATCTATACTATTATATTGCAAAGGGAAATTGTCGATAATATATACTATATACTACATACTATATAAAATTTATATGACAATATGAGTTTAAAGAAAAATAAGATAGTTGTATATATTATATTGTGTATAATTATATATTTTATACAATAAAATATTTTATATTTCATAAAATACAATATCTATTATATATAATTAATTATCAATCAAACTTTATATTTGAGTTAAAAAAAATTGAAGTTGAATATGAGTGGAAAGTAACTAAAAACACCTCATACAAAAATAATGTTTGATGTGTAAACTTGATAACTTTATAAGTTATAAAATTTAAATTGTTTGAATTGTAACTTAAATTTTATTATGTGATTCTTTTATGGATAAATTGTGGAATATAAAATATATAATGAAATAATTAATTAACTGATTATAAAATTTAAAAAATTGAAAAATAGAAAAAATAAGCTTGAATACAAATGAGCTTGGGCCTATTCTTGAAGTGTTATTATACCTTAAAGCCCAACCTGTATTTTAATGAGTCCGGCCTGTGATCAAGTCTTGTCTTTGATATTAAAGGTCTCTTTGGCTTTGGAAATGTGTTTTAGATCTTTTGTGTTTTTATAAGGTCAAAGTGCAAATTTGGTTCCGTATCTTTTTTTGCTGTACTTTTGGTCTCATATATTTGGGTCAATTCCCAATTTGGTGCCATATCTTTCTTAGTTGCAAAATTAGTCTCATATCTTTGGGTCAGATGCAGAAGTGGTCACATATATTTGCAAAAGGATCAATTAATTGTTGATCATTTTGTAAAGATATGGGACCAATTCTTCAACTTGACCAAAAGATATGAGACCAAAAATGATATGAGAACTTTTGCAAAGATATGAGACCCAAAGTGTAACAAAAAAAGATACATGACCAAATTCGGAACTCAACAAAAGATATAAGACCAAATTTATACTTTGACCTAATTATAATATGAAAAACTAAAAAAGTTAACTAAAGAAATTAAGTGAGCCGACTTGCAGGTGCTAACCTACGAGTTAAACAGACTAACCCATTTAAGCCTGCATTTAAAAAGACCTATTTTTCACTCTCCAAATTTGCCCATTTAACAGGCAGGGCAGCCTTGCGAGCTACGACCCAATTAACAATGCTATATACATGCATATGCAATAATAAAAATAATAATGAAATCTACAAATCAAATTTTTTAGATTTATTAGTTACATACATTATAAAATATTAATTAATTTTCTTCAATGCATGATATGATTATTATTTAAAAATTACATTCGGCCCCCAGTCATAATTTTCGAGTTCCGCCACTGTCCACTGATATCAATGGTTGCTAACAAAGTTTTGATAGAGTCTCGTAATAGCATTTGTCGTTAGGCTCTGTTTTTTAGCCCTTTCCTTACTCAAAAAAAAAAAAAAAACAAGTTACATATTTTTTTTTGGCCTGAGAGTTACATGTTTCTTTTGTTTGTTTTTGTTTTCGTACTCTGGATTCGCGCTTCACAAATGAGTGGGTTTGAGATATTGGGCTATTAATTTTTGGGCCGAAGTGATATTGGGCCATGAGTAATTGATTTTCTTCTAATTTTTTTTCTTTATTTCTATTTGTTTTTGGGCTTCTATTATTTATTTAANAGTAGTTATATTCATAACTTTAAATAATATCAAGTAACTTATACTTGGACCAATCCTTCATTAATTATGCATCTTCCATGCATAAGGATATATAATTCATAGATAATACTTACGAATGATCATAAATTGTGGTACAATAACTACAATAATCATAATTCTTAAACAAAATGAAGTACCATAATAATCAAACTATGGAAAAAATATAAAAGTTTAAGATATTTTTAACTTATACTTTGAAAATTTCTTTGACTTAGAATATTTCCTCTAAACTTTCCAAGGAAAGGATTCCATGTATTAGTGTACTACAGGTGTAGTGCTGAGAGAGAAAGGAATAATTAGAGAAAGAAAGTGTCAGTGTGACTGTCAACATATATATGAGATCAAAACGAGTTTGAAAGTGAGGTTGGGATTAATAAAAAGTAAAAAAATTATGGAAATTGGTCCCAAATGTACTTTGGAGGCCGATGTGACCTTATTTGTTGATGATTTTCACATGATAAAAAAAATTCATTAGGAGTAATTAGTAACTTCGAACTCGTCGCATTTGAAATTGAAAAGAGAAAGATATATGTGAGCAATTTCATTTGTTTGACCATGAAACAAACATCTTACTTTCAGGATTTGATTTGACCTTGTTTGCTTATGGTTCCAATTGAATAGAGAAAGTATTTTTAAAAGAAATATGTAACTCTGAACTTGTTATATTCAAACTTGAAATTAGATAAATATGACCACATTAAATAGTTGTTTGGGACCAAAGTGAAAGATTTTGTCAATATTTAAGACCAATGTGAATCTTTAAAAATATAAAGAATCAAAATGAACATACGGACTTACATTTAGAACTAAATTGACCATTTGACCATAATAATAATAAAATTATTAATTCATGCTTTCGGTCTTACAAATCTAAACCTAAAATGGATTTGTATGGTGGGAAATGGAGTGGCTCATGCTTTGGCTTTAGCTCAAACTGGAAGGAACCTCATGAACAATAATAATATTTCTTGTTGAATGTGTTTGTCGGCAGGTTAATTAGACGCATATTTAATTATAATAACCCCAAAATGGAAGTCATCATGTGGTGCCGTTTTTAATCCTAGGAATTTTTCATTACAATTTATAATAGAAAAAGTTTGCTATATTGGATTCATTGTTGTGGATTTGGTAAAAGTAACAAATTCTTAATTTTATTTTCGATCTATGATGTTAATATTTTGAAAAGGAAAATGAAATCCGTAAGTTGGAATTTTTTTAAAAAAAATTAATAGTTGCGAATAGTATAAAAATTAACCTCGCCATTTTTATATATCCTACTAGGATCTATAAGCATTAGATCGAGGTACATATATATGTGTGAAAAATATGACATTCTTATATAAAATCACTTATCACACAAATCTCCGAATAAAAACAAGATATATAAAATATGACGTTATTAATTCTTACTTAAGTTCTACATACATAAGCTGTAAGATATATATATATATATATATATAATGATTCTTATTAAGGAATAAAAATATAGATTAAGTGGCATGCATAATATTAATATTAATGACTATATTATTGCTCATTATTACATACAAGAGTACAACTTTGAAAATTGAACTCATCCAACTCAAGGGTTGTAATTTAACTAACATCGTCATGATGAAGTTTATTTTAAATACAAACTAATTAAGAGTAAAGCCCTTTTTGGTGGATTTTAGGCGCGTGAATAATCACTCGGGATGAACAAGCAGCTTAATATTGTTTGGTCAAAGGGTCATTTTGGTCCTAAATATATACTTTAATGTTCATTTTGGTCCTTGATGTTTCAAAATGTTTAAATTGGTCCTAAATGTTGATAAAATATTTCATTTTGATAACAAATTATTAAATTTGATCATATTTCACTCGTCACTCATTTCAAGTTCAAATGACGTGTTAAGAGTAACTTGTAGTTATGAATTCGTCGCATTCAAACTTAAAACGAGCTAGATATGATCTATTTTATTTGTTTGACCGTGAAACAAGCAGTCTACATTCATGACCCAATTGACCTTATTTGCTAAAGATCCAAACTGGATAAAGAAAGTACTATTTGAAAACAATATATACGTAGTTTTGAATTCATCACATTCGAATTATAAATTAGAGAAATATGGCCATATCCAATAGTTTGAGACTAAAATGAAAAATTTTGCCAACATATAGGACCAATTTAAACATTTTGAAACATAAAGGACCAAAATGAATATTAGAGCATACATTCAGGACCAAAATGACCCTTTAATCATATTATTTTAAAAAATAATAAGCTCAAATAATCAAAAAATTATTAAGTCAAAATCTCATATTGGTCCATAAAGTATATATATGATGAATTCTATTTTGGTCTCTAAAATTTTTTGGGTTTTCAAAGTTTTCCACTTGTTCCACAAGTTCCTAAGCAAATTCCGTCTAAGTTTCATCGATTAGTATGATATGTGCATATATATCTTATATTATATGGCTCCACCCCTTTGTGGTCGTCCATGTTTAAAACTATAGTCTATGAATTAAAAATAAGAGAAAATTTACTATTTGGTCTCTCTTTTTTTACTAAGTTAACAATTTAGTCCCTTATTTATTTTACATACATATTTGCGTGCCCGTTAGGGCACGCAAAGCCTCTAGTATGATATATTTGTTTCTCTCTATCCCAAATAAAATTTTAATTAATAATATCTATGAGAGAAAAACAATATTCAAGCAAAGATGTCCAATTCATATTTAACAATGAAATTTGGACCGAAATTTTCTCAGAGACTAACGGGAGAACAAGTAAAAACTTTAAAAATCAAAATAAAACGAAAAAATTTTAAGAATCCAAACAAAATTTACCCTATACTTTAATTTAGAGACTACTATGAAGTGGTGACCAAAATATTATGGAAACTTAAAAATCTACTCAATATATAGATGAATCGTATTTCGAGTTATATATTATCATTAAATAAAATACTACTTTACAAACATTTTAAAATAAAAAATATTAATTTTAAGATAATTGAATAATAATAACTCTCCACAATTAAATTCCTTAGTACAACATACGTACGCAGGTAGGTTGCTTTCACAAATAGTTTGTTGACTTGGGCCACCATCAAAATATTGAACAGGCCGGTTGAAGACCAAGGAATTGAAACTTGAAAGCTAAGTCACATGCATGGAGGCAAGTATTTTCTTGCTTTGGGTATGTAGTAAAATTATATAATTCAAAATTTTAAAACATTTTTGGTGAAATTTTATTTTATTCCTAAAAATTTTATTTGTTTCAAGAATGTCATAAATATTTTTTAACATATTAGAAAAATCTAAAATAATAAATAATAACGGTTACATATTATCGTTAAACATGACATGCAAACTAAAATCAACGTACTACTACACTCAATTGCTAATTTCTATTCATTTTGGTCCTTTATGTTTTATTATCGTTAAACATGACATGCAAACTAAAATCAACTTAATAATACATTTCATGAACTTGCATGTTTTATTAGTTCTCTAGATACAAGGTAAACGAATGCACTTTTTGGTGTGTATTATGTTATATAAGTTACCATTGATCTCTGGAATGTAAATATATATATTTAAGATCTTTTATAGAGAACATAAAAAATTTGTAATTAAGACCAAATGAAACTTGACCAAACAAAAGACAAGAAGATTAAGAATAAGAAGAAATTGAATTGACAAACAACAGTGCTAGTGATACGACCCTATCTATAAATGTCCCCTGCATTCAACACATGTTCTTCATACGAAACAAGAACAATTCATATTGTCAACATCCATGCATGCATAATCCATATTAACTCCATCCATGGGTGAATTATCTGAATTCAAGAGAGCATTATTGATTTTGGTTTTTGTGGTATTATGTTATCATTTTATCACTAATGCTGTTGCTGCTCCAACCATGATGATGATGAGTGATGAAACTACAACACCAAATTTGAAGGACACAAATGAAAGAGTTTTATTGTCAACTACAAAACGTAGTTCATCAGATTCAGGCAAAGGTGGTAGCAATCCCAGCCCTCCCCAACATAATCATGCAACTACTCTCAAAATTACCTTAAATAATAAGGACCATTATTACTCATCACTTATTTTAGTTTCTTCACTTATTACTATTGCTGCAATGCTCTTTCTTTATGTCTAATTAGAACATATATATTTGGTCACGTTATTTGGGAGACATGCAAGCTATATGCCCATGTTGGGCAACAGTTCTACATCAAATAAATTGTTTATGCTGGTTTCATGTTATATTTGTTATGGTTCCGTTTGTGGAATATATATAACTAATAAATAAATGCAGTCGATATAGATGATTGATTAAGTCCTATCATGGACCTAATTTGTATTTGTTAATGAAAATAAGTGTAAGCATTATTAGGGTTTAATTTGTGATTATAATTTGTATTATTGTATATTTGTATATAGGGGTGTTCATTGGGTTGGGCCAACCCGCTAAAACCAACCCAACCCATTAGTTTGGATTGGTTTGAGTTGGGCTGACGGGTTGGTTTGGGTTCAAAAAGTTGAGCCCGCTGTGATTTAGGTTGGGCTGCGGGTTTCAGGATTTTGAGCCCGCTCAACCTAACCCAACCCGCCGGCCCGCAAAAATATTAAATAAAAAATAAAATTAATTTTTTATTTAGTTAAAATTATATTTTAATATCACAAATAATATTATTTTTACAATTTGTTCAATTAATAAATTTTTATTCTCAATTTAGTCCATAAAAAACAAATTGTGAAGGACCAAATTAAAGAAAACATTTTAAGAGGGACCAAATTTTTTATAAAATAAATATATAAAAAATAAAAAAACTAGTATGGACCAACCCGCCATTGTTTTGTTTGGATTGGTTTGGGTTGACTCAATTATTTTCTTTAGCCCAACCCGCCAAATAAATTAGTGAGCCCGAACCAACCCGCGCCCTAAACCCAACCCAACCCAGCCCTTGAACATCCCTATTTGTATACATGTTTCTTTTGGATATTTATGTTTGTTTAACTAGTACATATTTTTCAATATATTTTAGGTTAATAGGTAAATTTTTATTAACATATTAACCTAAAATTGTAATTTTTCTTTTTGAAATTCTATTGCAAGTAATAATTCGACATTTACAATGTTTGATCTGGTAATCAGTGGTGGGGCCCAAATGTAATATTTAAATAATAATGATATCATGCGTAGAAAAACAATTAGGGTAGACTACACAAAAGGGCCTTGTGGTTTGACCCATTTTCACATAAGGTCCTTGTAGTTTAAAAAGTGTCAAATAGGGTCCCTGTGATTTGCTCTATTAACAAAAAGGGTCGTGAGGTATATTTTTGGCTAAAATACTATTTTAAGACCCTAATTATTAATTTTTATGTGTTGAAATCCCTATTTATATGAGAGGACTTTGACAAAAAAAAAAAAAAGTTTCCTAATAATAAATAAAATTTCACCCTATAATTTCTCTATATATATATATATACATGATAAACTGATAACTATTGAATAACTAAAATCAAGAATCCTCTGTTTTCCTAAACAAAACGCAATCGCTTCTTTTCCGGCCACAATAGTGAACAATATATCAAGATTTGGTGCCCGAAAATAACAGTTCTTCGGCGAATCTCAACGTTTTCCGGCGGCGGAGACAGGCTTCTTTCGCGGTGGCGGCGGACACATTAGCATCGCCGGAATTTGATTCTCGATGTGCCTCGGAGTCTTACACTCCTCTTCCCACTCTCTCATCGTCGATTTATCCACGGAAGACATTAATGCTTAATCGCTAGCTTCAATTCCTCTTTCTCGCAATTCAACAGAACCAATAAGAATCGAACGAAACCGAGGATAAAAAACGAGTCGTAATCGCAATCGGAATCAGAATCGCAATTTTCCGATAAAGTATTTTGAATAGGAGAGAGAGGTAGGTTAGGGTGTGAGTATGTATATGTATAGAGGAGAGATGAAGGAAGAAGAAGATCAAGCTGGTGGTGCAAATCGCCGGCAAGACGCTCACGGTGGCGCAGGTGGCGGCAATCGGTGGACACGACGCCGGAGTCACCGCGCAGCTGGCGGAGGAGAAGAGGGAGCTGATGGGTCAGCTCACATCTGAGCTTTAGGAGAAAGAGAGAAACTTAAGGGTGAAATTTCATTTATTGCTACCAAAGTTTTCTTCTTTTGCGTCAAAGTCCTCTCATACAAATAGGGAGTCCAACGCATAAAAATTAATAGTTAGGGTCTTAAAATAGTATTTTAGCCAAAATTTCTGTCAAATTTGGACGAAAATATACCTCATGACACTTTTTGTTAACGGAGAAAACTTTAGGGACTCTATTTGACACTTTTTAAATCAGGGACCCTATCTGAAAATGGGCCAAACCGCAAGGCCCTTTTGTGTAATTTATCCAAAAAATTATTAAGATGCAGGAGCACCCATACAATTACATACAACTGTATTACAACTGTGAGTTGACATGATTTTTATTTTTTAAATAATTTAATAATGAGAAATAATAAAAATAAATTTTTAACAAATCAAAATTGTGTATATGGTAAGATGACTAATTATATGCAATGTCCAAATTATATCATAGACTAACTTAAAAAATTAATTAATATTTTTAAGTTAAATTATGATGCAAAATTTTGCTTTTGGGACATGAGAATTGAGATGCAATGAGTTTAGAGCTAATAACATTATGATATCGATATACGGAGGCATGATCAAAACTTAGAAGAATATGTTTCTAAAATATTATGTACATTTATATTTTTTATCATATTTAAATTTTATACCTAAGTTAAAATATAGTTTAAAAGGAATAAATTATTGGTAGTAATAATAATAATTAAAACTCGGCTAAAATGCACAAGACCCTCCTAAACTTTGGGTCATGTGCATTTTGCCCCCCTCAACTTTGAAATTCCATTACAGGCAAAAAGAAAATAAAAAACTTTGAAATTCCATAACATAATCCCTAAACTTTTTGCAATGTGCCACTAACTGTATCAATTAACTTTTAACAGAGTTGTTGATTCATGCTAACTAATATCTTACCAAATCATCATTAAATTAAAACAATTAGCATCCTTACTGGTAACTAAAATTTATTTTTATATTATTTTCATAAACTTCCTAAAAGAAAAACTTGTTGTTGGACCAATTTGGTGAAGAAGATTAAGTTATTGGGTTAAATTGCAATTATGAATTGATAGAAACCCAAGAGAAAGGACTTAAATGCACAAAATAGAACTTGTTGGGGGTGTTTTGGCTGTATTAAGTGGTCATGTGCGTCTCACATGACAATTTTTCGTTAAATCTCAATGGAAAATAACCACATGGTACCAAAGTGCTAACGGCGCAAACCTCAAGGTAGTCGGGTGTCAAGTTTTATCTTTTAAGGTACCAAAGTGGAACCGGTCCTAACCATAAGGTACCAGAATGTATTTTACCTTATCTTTAAGGTAAATTATATTTTGGTACCTTGTGCCATGTGGTTTGGCCATATTTCATTTTAGTACCTTGTGGTTCAAAAAGACATTTTGGTACACGTAACACTTTGGTACTCTAAGCTTTAATTTTGTTAGAATATTAACGGATCTTGGCACTAAGGGGACTATTTCATAATTTTAACCAACTTTGAAAGGATAAAAGGCAATTTTCATGTAGGAAAAAGAGGTTCGAATTAATGATACACCCAACAGTACTTAACTCTCTTCAACACAGCCCTTAAAAACAAAAAAAATCTAGAATTATAATTTCTTGACAAAATTTATTCTGACGGATTCGTTGCAATGAGTAGGTTCTAGACATGCAGTTAGATTTTGAAACCTTTATCTCTATCAGTTATTATTTCTTACTCGAACGTGTTATATTAAGGTGTTGAAATAAGAAGCCAAATGAAATTTTTTAACTCCGTTTACTCCCAAATTTTTATTACAAACACATAAAAATATGTATATCTCGATCAAATATAACAATTAAAAGTTTAAACTAATAGGTTTGCTAATTTTTAGAAATTTTAAACTAAAAACTCTTGATACTGACCTAAAACTAACTTAAAAGTCTATCTTAAACACTAAGGACCTATAAATAGGTAAAAGCATTTTTTAGTCTCCAACTTTACACCAATTATAAATTTCATCCCTAATCATTTTTTACAGTTAATTTAGTCCCTAATATTTCAAATTTTGGTCAATTTTATCTTTTGCTCTTAGTTTAACTAAATATTAACAACAAAATTTACGTAGCTAATTAATGACATGTAATATAAAATTGTTAAAAAAAACTCAAATCCTGTTTTGAAGAGATTTAAATATTTTGGGGTGTTTCTATAATTCCATCCTCTTTTTCTTACATCAAAATTGTCTTTTATCTAAAGTTGGTTAAAATTATGAAATTCCCCATCAGTGTCAAGTTCTGCTAGTTTTCTAACGGAATTAATGCTCAGGAAATCAAAATGTTAACGGAGAATACTACAGGATACCAGGATGTCAATTTTTGAACCACTAAGGTACTAAAGTGGAATATGGTCAAGTTGGAGACTATCAAAAGTAATTTATCCTAATTTTTAATTTCCTCCCAGTAGTTTCATTTTTTATAACTCCAAAGCATTAAATTCAATTTCATGTTTTCTTTTTGGTAGATAAACGAAAGCACAAGGCATAACTTAAAAACAACTATAAGAAAAGAAACTCCCCTAAAATCATCAACTAATCTGTCTTTGCAGCATGAGGGGGCATCACCAAATTCATGCAAACCAAGAGAAAGATTCTTGGCAAAGTTAGCCATAGAATCTGCCACGAAATTCGCTTCACGTCAATTTCATGTTATTTTGTTATATTTTAAAAATTTTATGGAAATGCAAGATGTATGGGGAGATAAGAGACAATTTATGTGGAAAATGTCGTGGGAATGGACAATGCAAGATGTATAGGGAGATAATAAGAGACAATACGGAAATCAATTGAGGAAACGAGAAGTTTTAAAGTTCTTCTAATAAAGAATGAAACATTTTTATTTTATTCTATTTAATTAAAATATTCAATTTTTTATTTGTATTTTCTAATAAAATAATATTGAATACGTAACACATTTGAGGGGGGATGTTAAGGCTAGTATATTAAGTTAGGATTATGTATGTATTAGTCCTTAGCCTTGTGTAAAGATCTATCTACACGTGTATGTATACGTGTAGGGCTCTCATTAATATTTATTCCTCTGTATTTTCTGATTGTTCTGTATACAGCTGTATTCATTCACATATATATATATAAAGAGAACACATGATAATCATTGAGTCCAGTATTATTCATCATTTGCCTTTCTTATTATTCTCTTTCTCATGCCTCTTGTGAAGTTCTACTTGTACGACCTATTTGAGGACAGGATTTGAAACCAATAGTAAGTCCAACCACACAAATAAATGCAAAATAATATTTTACCACATAAAGAAGAGATTTGAAGGAAGTAAAGCATGTAACAATTCGATTGAGTTATGTTTGACTTTAAATAAAAGGCAACATATCCAAGCTAAAAAAAATACTTTTACTTATTCTGAAACATCTATATATGTGTCATAGCATGTCACACACATTTCATAGCTTGATTAACATCTTCTCATCCAGACGCAACCCATAATTACTCCATAATCTGATGTGTTAAATGGATTTGTGTTGAAGACAATAATATTAAATATACTAATAACTTGTCAAAATCAGTGTTTCTGCACAATGCACACCATATTACTCATGCCCAAACCACCACTTTCTTAGGCCAATAACAAATTTCCCAGGCAATTAGGTGATCTCCCCCACCCCCATAAAAGATTCTCATAACTTCTTCAACCCTCTGAACAACACTCACAGAGATGTAAAAGAGGGAATAAAAGCATAGCATAATATTAGAAAGCATTGCTTGAATGATTAATTAGTGACCCAATGTTTCAAAGAGAAGAGAACTTATATTTAGAAGATGGAAACTCATGACTTAAACCCTACTGAGAATCCCCCAAATTCTCACCCTACAACATTAATTTTAGTGTCTTAGTGCAGGTTTCAGATTTATCGAGTTTGGGCTGAAAGCTGCTGAAGAGATAGTTTAGTTGTAATTTTATTGTCTGTTTTCTGAGCTAGGCTCTGTGAGACTGTTTAGAGGCAGAGCCTTATGTATTGTTTTCAGTTTTTAATATGTTGAGTTTCAGATAAGATGTTACATTTAATCTTTACTAATTGAATTCATGTTGATTGGGACTTTTAGGCTTCAACAATTTGCACTTGACTCTATCAAAGCTATATCACAGTTATGAGGATGCAAAGCCTTAATTAGAAAGTAAAAACAAAGAGAAAAGGGAATCCAATAATGCTATTATTTATTTTTCACCTAGGGTATGTACATTAGGCACTGCGTACTTGATTAAGAAAAAAGGGCCTACTAATTTAAACTTTAATTTAGTGAATGATGTATCATGGATTTTTTTTTAGACCACATCTTCTCGATTTTGTATACTTTTATTTATTGAATGATATATCAAAATTGTTATTGAAAATTGATTATGTGTAACAAGGCTTTGGGTAGGCAAAATCTATTTTATTGAAAAACTGATGTGGTATAAATTAGAGATTTCTAAGAAATTATAGTTTTTCCTTGAATAGATCTTAAAGGAGATCGATAACTGGAAGGTGCCTATCATTTTGACTAACAATAATTGGTTTTATTTTTTTCCTATTCTTTTCATAGTGAATTTAACTATATAGTTAGCTAATTTTTATTAGGCAAAAGTACTAATTCCGTCCCCAAACTTTACATTAACTGTAAATTTTGTCCCCGATCTTTTTTTACTGTCAATTTCGTCCCCAATGTTTTACATTTTGGTCAATTTTATCCTTTGTTCTTACTTTAGCCAAATATTATCGACAAGATCTATGTGGCTAATGATATATAATGTAAAACTGATAGAAAAAAAAACTCAAATTCCAACTCAAATTAAAAAACGGGATGCTGTCTATTGTTAATTTATTGAAAGAAGATAGTCAAAGGATAAAATTGACTAAAATGTAAAACATTGGAAATGAAATTGACAGCAAAAAATGATTAAGGACAAAATTGACAGCTAGTATAAAGTTTGGGAAAGAAATTAATACTTTTGCCTTTTTATTATAAGTATCATACCTAGAAAAGTTCATTTTTAATTTCTTTTGTATTGGAACTTTTTATCCATCTAGAGGTGGCTGTTGTTATGAAGTTTGAAGGAGTTGCCAAAGCAAGTTTCAATTGGGAAGATTGTAAAATCATGTTAAATTTGGAGAGGACTGATTCTTGTTTTTCCATGTATTAATGAAGAGTGAATTGGTTTGTAATCTTAATGTACATGACAACAATAAATTAATAACACGAGTGATTCTCTTTTGCTACATGAATTTTCTCATACTATTTACATATTTATGTGCTTGGTTTGCCAAGGAATAAAAATAAAATAGAAAAATCAATAATCCAAATTTTATTTATAATAGCATTGGTCATAGTTGAAATTTAGCAACAGTAGTATGACTTATGACATTCCTTATTGATACATCACTATTTGGGCGTACGCCTAAACGGCCCTCGCACCGGGCCTCTTCTCCCCTCCGCACCTTGCGAAGCGCCCTCGAGTCAGTCGGGCGCCCTAAACTCACTTAGGGGCGCTCATGGTCCATCCTGGGTCTTGGCGCCCGTCCCCCAAATGACACGTGGCCACCCACGAGTGTCCCGCTCCGCAATCCACGCTACGGGAGATCGTGGGTTACTGACTTGTTCATACCCACGATCTCCAGTTTCTAGGCGCCCGCCATGTAACACAACACGCAATCTCCCACGATTGCCTCGCTCCGCAAATCTCGGTCTCCACCATCTTCGCTGGTGGAGATCGTGCCCAGAACGTGGTCCGCCCCGCACGCTGACCACCTCTCTCCTCCCTGCTCTATAAATAGAGCCCATTTCACCAGTTCAAGGTTAGCTACTTCTTACACTCTAAAACTTTCTTACTCTCTGATTACTCTCTTACTAACTTGAGCGTCGGAGTACACTTCGCAGGGCCCCCCTGTGAAGCTTTTGCAGGTCTTTGCTCAAGTCTTGGCTCTTGCAGCCCTCTCCGGTGAACTAGGTAAGTACCAGTCATTTTCCAGTTTATCACTTATAAATGTCACAAAAAAAAAAAGTTTGACTGGCAAGTTTTCTATGATATAGCAACATTTACAATGGGTGTAACAAGTATAACAACTGAACTGCTAGCAAAAGCGCTACTAAACGATATATATATACCGGCAGTTTTTAGACTTGTGAGTAAAATAATATTGAGACAGGAAAATAGCAAGACTTCTTGTTTCTATAGTAACAATTTTACAACTGCTGTAAACTCTTAGTAACAATTTTTGCAATTTTTTTGTGACACTTGTGATGTGAGTTGTGACTGCTGGAATATCTCCTTTGTCTAGTAGTTAAAGTGAATTGGTTAAAATAATAAAATATGTTTTTGACTTTTCGTCACTCTTCATTTCTCCATTACGGTTTCCAGTTCACTTCTATCTTCCAAATGTTACTAAAACCCATTTGTCTCTTGGACGATTACGATCGAATGGACGCAATCCAGTAAGCATTTCAACCAATATTACTCCAAATCCATACACGTCACTCTTCAAGCTTATCAGCCCCACTGTAACAACAAAAACAACTCAGAATTAACGAGGAGAATATGAGATAAAAGGATAGTGTTGATAAATTGGAGGGGAAGATAATGAGAATTAAGCTAATATTCCATTTTCCTCTCCCTTTTAGAAATTTCAACTAGCTATTCTTATTTTGGAGAATCCACAAACATTCAAACAAGGGGTCATGTGTAAGGTTAACTATTTCTTCTCCTTCAATGTTTATTGTTCCTTTCGCCTCCTACTTGATCCAAATATATCCTTAGAGATTCAAAGAAAACACAAGATTATTTACCTGACAACAACTCAGGACCCGCATAGTTCAAAATGCTTCTTGGAAAAGGGCCCGTTGGAGGGACCAATTCAACAAACTCGAAGTTTGAAATCTTTGCATCGAATGACTGTACCGCAATCAGAATTCAAAGGAAATTTAAGTCGTGCATCCCATTTAGTATTTTCTATAGTACTAAAATTCATTGTAGTTAGTATATTGTAAAAAGTCAAAAAAAAAAAAAAAACCATGAGTATTTAATAGAAATCACCTCATCTAGCAATATATTGGAAGACCGGAAACATTGGTAAAATGTTCTTTGGGATGTGTGTAAGAATGCCAGGCCACGAGCTGCTCCGAACTTTTTAAAATTTTTTCATTTTAGTCCCTAGATAATATGTATCAAGTGACCTATTTGTAATTTTATGAAAATAGTAGGGGTCAATATGTAATTTTTGCAAAATTTGTTATGGTTAAAATTACAAAATAGTTCCAAAGGGTACCAAAGTGTTAATGGAGAATACCACAAGGTACCAAAGTGTCATTTTTTAAACCACAGGGTACCAAAGTGAAATATGACCAAACCACAGGGTACCAAAGTGTAATTTACCCTATTTTTTAAATCTCTATCTCTAATAATTATAATTATTCTTATCAAAAAAAATCTCTATTAATTATTATTTCTTATTCGAATGTGTTATATTACGAGGTCGGAAAAAAGAAATCAAATGAAAATTTTCAATTCCATTTACTCTCAAATTTTTACCATAAACACATAAAAATATGTAGATCTAAAATATAATAATTAAAATTTTAAACTATCGGATTTTTTAATTTCTAAAAATTCTAAACTGAAAACTCCTAATACTGGCTTAAAATTCTTTTAAATGTCTATCTAAAATGCTAAGAACCCCTCATACTACTCTAATTTCTCCAAAACTACACTCTAAAGTTTTAGGATCTCACACTAGACATGACAAATGTTGTGGTCATTATAAGATTTAGAGAGAAATGAGAAGTAGAGAGTGGAGTCCGTGTACACCCGAGACATTTTCTTAAAAAATATATTTAGGACATTTAATTTAGTTGAATCTTGCCAAACAAAAAAAAAATTACTAGATTTACTATATATAATTTAGTTTATTTAAATATAGTAAATTTATTTTTTTAAAAATAAGAGAAACCCAATCGAAGTCTTATAGTGTACACAGACTCAGCCTTTTCTGTCTACGTTCCTAATCTCTACTTTTCATTTCTCCCTAAATCTTCTAATCACCACGACATTAGTCATATCTAATGTGAAATCCTAGAATTTAGACTATAGTTTTGGAGGAATTAGAGTATTATTAGAGGTTCTTATTGTTTTATATATAGACTTTTAAGCTAGTTTTATATCAGTAGTAAGAGTTTTTAGTTTAGAACTTTTAGAAATTAGCAAACTTGATAGTTTAAAGTTTTAATTGTTATATTTGAGATCTAAATATTTTTATATGTTTGTGGTAAAAATTAGAGAGTAAACAGTTAAAACTTTTCACTTGATTTATAATTCCAACACTGTAATGTAACACTTTCAAGTAAGAAATAATTATTGATAGAGATAAATTTATATAAAAAAAAATGTATATCTAGAACCTACTCATCACAGCAGATTCAACGGAATAAATTTTGTCAAGAAGTTATATTTCAAGAATTTTGTGATTTTATGGATTGTTTTGAAGAGATTTAAATAGTTTGGGATGTTTCCATGATTCCGACCTCTTTTTCTTACAACAAAATTGCCTTTTGTCCCCGCCAAAGTCGGTTAAAATTACAAAATTCTTCATCAGTGCCAAGTTCCGTTAGTTTATAACATAATTAGAGCTTAAGGTATCAAAGTGTTAACGGAGAATATCACAGGATACCAGAATGTTACTTTTTGAACCACAAGGTACTAAAGTGAAATATGGTCAAGCTACCAAATACCAAAGTGTAATTTATCCTAATTTTCAATTTACTCTCAATAGTTTCAATTTTTATAACGCCTAAGCATTAAATTCAATTTCAAGTTATTTTGTTATATTTTAAAAATTGTATGGAAATGCAAGATGTATGGGGAGATAAGAGACAATACAGAAATCAATTTAAGAGGAAAATGAGGTGGGAATGGAAAATGCAAGATGTATGGGGAGATAAGAGACCATACGGAAATCAATTTAAGAGTAAACGAGAAGTTTTAAAGTTCATCTAACAAAGAATGAAACATATTTTTATTTCATTATATATATATAATTTATTGTTAAATGATGGGTTTCCCCCGCCTATATGGTCAGAGCTCTCCCAACAATATCGACTCTAGGGATCGTACCTGGGTCCTCTCTCTAGTATGTAGCTCGCAAAACCACTACACCAAACACTTGTTGGTTGCAACATATATATTTCAAATCTAATAACTTGTATACTATTTTTTTTACTAATAATTGCAATTATTTTGTATGAAATAGACAATATAAAAAATCTAATTATCAATTCATGAGAAAAATGGAGTATAATTATTTATCAAATGGGAAAAATATGGAATAAAAGTTTTTATATTTATAAAAGTTTTTATATTTAAAAGATTTATGTTTCATTTAGAGCTGTAAAAATAGGCATTCCATACAAAATGATTTAAGGATGGGCCATAAAAATTAATTAATTTTTTAATTAGGGCCTAATAGGGTTAGGGTGTAGCTATTATGATATATATATATATATAGGTAAATTTATTTTTTGGGTTCCAAACTTTATACTAACTATCAATTTTATCTCTATTTATTTTTGCATTTTATTTTGTTCCCAATGTTTTAGTTTTGGTCAATTTTATTTTTTGCTCTTAAGTTAACCAAATATTAAGGACAGAATCAACGTAGCCAATTAATGACATATAATATAAAATATTAGAAAAAAAAACTCAAATTATAAAACATGATGAAGTTTATCATTAATATATTGAAAGAAGTTAGTCAATGGATTAAAGGTCAAAATGAGAAAAATTGCATAACTACCCTACATGCATGTATACACATATCTTAGCAACGCTGATATACACATCTACCTATATCTTAATACAAGATTAAGCTTCTAATTAATTTGCTTAACACTAAGCTAACAAATTGATGCTAGCTTGCTAGGTGCAAGATGCATGATCCATTTCACCAATCCTACGTAACATGATACATTGCATGGAAGAGAATTATGTCACTTTTCATACTTAATAGAATTTCTTTCACCCAAAACTGTAGTTTAAGAAATTGTACAAACTTAATATATAAGTGTTTTATTGTTTTAACCATCAGATAACATTGAACATTTTCATTTATTTTAAAAGTCAGGCAGTAAAAAATGTAACAAGTCTTTTTGCAAAAGAGATATTAAAAATATTATTGATACATCCTAAATTTAAGACTTGGTGTGTCCGTCCGTGTCGTATTCCGTTTTCATATTAGTGTCATTACTTTATAGAACTATGATATTAATATTTTTATTAGACTTTTAATTTTCTTTTGGCCCGGGTGAGAAACATGATCAAACATTTAGAATAATATTTGGATATTTTGGAAAGTTTAGAGTAAAACTTCTTAGTCAAATAAATTTTCAGAGTAAAAGTAAAAATGATCTTAAACTTAAATACTTTTGCCATATAATGTTTGATTATTATGATATTTCATTTTGTTTAAGAATTATGATTATTGTAGTGTTTGTCTTGGTGTGGTATACCACAATTTATAAGCATACGCACTAATTATCTATAAATAACATATACTTATGCATGGAAGATGCATGATTAATGAGTGACTACTTGATATTATTTTAGGTTGTAAGTACAGCTACTTCTATTCAGAGACGCTAGATAATTTCTTTTTAAATAGTGATTTTCTATATATTTACACTTATTTTAATTCATTAAAAAAAAAGAAGAAGTTAAATCTTATTCTTATTTTTGTCAGATTTATTTTTACTTTTTCAAATAAAATAAAATAATGAAAACAAAAGAAACAATAAATAAAGATAAATAAAAAAGAAAAGCCCATAAACAATTAAAATGAAAAGAATGCCTGGCTCACCAACAAGTCTGGTTCATCAAGTATTTGGTGTAGCGACTAGGCAAGCTACATCCTAGGGAGATGACCCAAGTTTGATCCCTAAAGTCGACATTATTGAGATGGTTCTGTCCATTTCGTCTCTGAGGCCCGAATAAGATTAGTCTTCGCTTAGACCGTTTCACGGATAGGCGGGAGATACCCATGGGCTGGCTCATAACCCAATAGCCCAAACCCATTCTATATATCTGTCAGCCCACACCCATTTGGGAAGCGCAAACCCAATTCACAACACCCAAAAACGAAAGATCTTTCTAAAAAAATTGATATAAAACTCGTTTTTTACATGCTTATTCAAACAGATTCTTACTCATATATTACAACTAGAAACTATAAAAAGTTTTCCCTATACTTGAAAGTTTAGGTTGAATAGAGAGAGATGTATATGCAATGACTATTATAGAAGTTCCTATGCTAAAAGCAAAAAATAAAACTTAATCACACAAAGATCATAAAAATTTACATGAACAATGAACTAATTAATTTCGTACGGACTACAAACATTGCCAAGAAAATGTCCATGTGACTTATCTATCTCATGTAGAGCCGTCAAAGTGAGCCAACCACGGGTTGGCCCACCACGAGTTGCGGGTTATACGAGTTGGCTCACCCGGGCTAAAATATGTGGTGAGTCAGGATTTCGCCAACCCGGCTCACCAGCTTGGTGAGCCGGGTTGGCTCACGTAACCCACTAAATTTTTTTTTTTTGCATCATACTTCAAAGTATATTTTATTTTTGCAACCTGTCATTTTTTTTTTGTATATAATACATTATAATTTATATATATAACTATAATTTTTTGTACACAATACATTATAATTTGTACATAATACATTATAAAACAACATCTATACTATATTATATGTGTGAGGGGTGTTTTGGTTGGTCAAAATTAATTTCATTTTGAAATATTAAAAGAGGAAAAAATATAGATAATGGGAGAGAGAAAGTAGTAGATGAGATTTAACAAAGTGAAAACTTATTATTTGGTCTTTTAATTTTCACACTTCCAACAATTTAGTT
>QANZ01048675.1:11485-37839 GCA_003254925.1 Chamaecrista fasciculata
GATCAATTTAATGATGTTTTTATCAATAAAGACATTTAATTTGACTTAATTGTTAAAAAAATGTTGATTTAATTAAGATTAAATATATATTTTATGTATATTTTTAATATACAATTGATAAAAATAATAATAGATATGTATTTCTTAAAATTAAAAAATATTTAGTAGTATAAAATATAAATATGTATAGTAAAAAAATATATATTTTTTTAAATAGAGGTACCCTGGGCCGGGCCTAGAGACACTAAACCCGGACTCGACCCGGCCCGAACACCCTCGAGCCGGGCGAGTCCGTCGGGTTTGGCCGGGCCGGGCCGGGCTAATGGTGTACACCCCTAAACACAACATAACACATATATAGCTAGATATATTTTTAAATATAATAAATTTTATACAAATCAAACAATTTTTTATAAAATAAAATAAATTAAGTGAGCTTTAGATATAATATAATTAATTTGTTTATTTAAAAGTTAAAATGTGAAATTATTAAAAAAAAATGGACAGTTGAATCACCGGTTCAACGATTAGACCGTCGTTTAAGAAATTTTGACCAATTAAATTTGATCCAATTCAATTTAATTACTAATTTAATTTTTAAGTTAAACCAACCAGTTACAAAAATAAATGAATGAGGCGTAACATCAGGGACTTTTTGTCCAGTTCACAGTCAGAGACGTCGCTGTCTCCACGTAACTCCATAACTAATTCCCTCCTTTCCTTTGGTTGCATGCCACGTGTTTGTTGGATCGTCTTGTATTAGTTATGCCTTAGGCCTACTCATGTCCCACGTGTCTCATTCTGGTTGGCTTACCACGAAATGTGTAAGCACCAGACTAACCAATTATGTTACGATATAACCTGACACGTGACACCACGCTCTGCCCGTGACCACATGCTCCAATCACCACCCTACTCTATGGCCCCCTTTCAATAATTCAAACTTTGTTTAAAATTTCTAAAATTTTGTCTCAAGTTCCACCATTAAATATGACATAGATATCTTAAGGGCTTGTTTGGGAGCAATTGCAGCTCAAGCCAATCTCATTCAAGTGATTTGGATGAGATGATGTTGTAATGAGATGAGATGATATGATGTATTGGTACTGTTTGGGTGATTTTAGAAAAAATGATGTTAAATATGGTGTGAAATTATATATAAAAGCGTATATAATGATTGTGGTTAGGTGAAATAGGTTGTTGGATTTATTTATTTTGTATAGGGGTATAAATGGTAAGAAATAATGAAACGAGATTGAGATATTAAAATGAGATGAAATGAGATGATAGGTGTTTGGTGGTGGGTTGGATAAGATGATGTTGAGATTAGATGCTCTTGGAAAGCGTGAAGATGAGATATTTTTTTATGAAGGTTTTTGGGTCAATCCATTTGGATGAGATGATGGGCCAAAGTGAAAATAACATGAAAATTATTTTAAGATTACAATTTGGTCCATAAATTTGTACTGGTTTAATTAATCAATCCCTAACATGTGTAAATGATAAGTCGGGGCCTGTAAAAAATCCCGGTCACCAATAATGGAGTCTATTTATGAAATTCAATGACGAAAAAATAAGAAAGAATAGTTTGAGGACCAGAATGCAAATTACAAAACAACACTTAAATGTTTGGTCAAAGGTTCATTTTGGTCTTAAATGTATGTCCTAATATTCATTTTGGTCCATTATATTTCAAAAAGTTCGAATTGGTCCTAAATGTTGGCAAAATTATTCATTTTGGTCATAAATATTGGTAAAATGTCTCAACTAGAATATATGGAGGCACTCTTCGAGAACAATACGTAGCTCTAAACTCATTATGTTTGAACTTGAACAAGCCATATTCAATACTTGGGACCAAAATGAAATATTTTGCAAACATTTAAGAGCAATTTAAATATTTTGAAACATAATGGACCAAAATGAACATTAGGGCATACATTTAGGACCAAATTGACCTTTTAACCCTATATTTTGAGAAACTAATTGCATAGTTTGAGAAAAAAAATAAACAAAAAATAATTTTAAGAGCCAAGGAAACTGAGTTCATAGTTTGAGGTAGGGGTGTTCAAACTTCGGTTTGGATCGGTTTTGACATTTTTTTTCAACTAAACCGAACAAATTGGATGACAACTAAAGTCATCCAATCAATCCAGTCATTTTAGGTCAACCAAACCAATCCAAACCGACTTTAATCGGTTTGGATTGGAAGGATAAAAGATTGAAGATGAAGTGATGAATGAAGAATGAAGTGTAAAACTATGAATTGTTAAATAAAAAGTGACTAAGTTTGAGTGTGAGGGACGACTAAATAAGGAAAAATAAAAAATGAAGAAATTAAGTTTAGAGATAGGGATGTTTTTTATTTAATATAATATAAATAATATTTAATTAAATTATTAATATGGTTCGGTCGGTTTTTGGTTTTCAAAACCATCCGAACCAAACTAATCGGTTTTCATCATTTTTCATCCAATTCAACCAATTAGATGATTGGTTTTGGTCGATTTTGATCGGTTTGGATTGGATTGATCGGTTGAGTTTGGATTGGATTGGATTTGAACAGCCTTAGTTTGAGGACTAAAATACCTATAAAAGTGAAGATAGTTAATTTTTTNATAGAGAGAGAAAATTATAAGTGTAATAAATGAAGGTATGCAAAATTACTATTTTGTCTAATTCTCTTTTTTTTATATTTGTATTAAAGTATAGGTAATTATAGGTGTATAAGTAGGGATAGATTAGTAATTGTAAGAGAAAATGAGATGATGTTGTGAATGAGATGATGATGTGGATGAGATGAGATGAGATGAAGGTTCCAACAAACACCAAACCATTACTGATCATCCAATGCTAAGAAAAGATGATGATTGAATGAGATGAGATTAAGATTAAGGTTTCCAAAAAGGCCCTTAATTGGATCATTTGTATCTTATATATGCTATTTAAATTGATCTGACAAAAATAAACTTAAATATCTCAAATATTCATATTATATTTAAAGGTGAAATTTCTCTCGATACTAACGATAGAATAAGTGATAAATTTTAAAGAACAAAACGAAAAAAAAAAACTTAAGATACTAAACTAGAATTCATCCTAATTTTAGGGACCGCTATGAAATTTTGACCTTAAAACGTTTCACTAATTTCACTATTTTTCTCCTTTTTCTTAACAATTATTTCATAAATGAATTTTAATAATAACATGTTGAAATATAAGATAATAGTTGATTCTGTTTGAAATATTTCTTATAATCATACTCATTAATTAATTTATATAATGACTCTTAATTGGATAAAATGAATAAATATAATTATTGTTGATACATCACTATTTGGGCGTACGCCTAAATGACCCTCGAACCGAGTCTCTTCTCCCTCCAAACCTGGTAAGGCGCACTCGAGCCAATCGCGTGCCCCTCTGCACACTTAGGGGTGGTCGTGATCCATCTAGGGTCGTGGTGTGCGCCCCCAGATTAACACGCAGTCACCTACGACTGCCCTGCTCCGCGATCCTCGCTGGTGGAGGTCGTGGGCCACGGACTTAGTCATATCCACGTTGTCCAATCGTAGCTCCCGCCCAGTAACGCAACACGCAATCACCCAAGATTGCCTTGTCCCGCAAATCTCGGTCTCCACCACTCTCGTTGGTGGAGATCGTGCCTGATTACGTGGTGCGCCCCGCGCGCTGGCCACCACTCTCACCCTGCTCTATAAATAGAGCTCAACTCGGTAGACAAAGGTTAGCTATTTCTCACCTTTCACTTGAGCGTCAGAGTATTCTTCGCAGGGCTCCCCTGTGAAGTTCTTGTAGGTACTTGGACGATCAACTTGCTCTTGCAGCCTTCATTTATTGAACTAGGTAAGCCTGTCCATTTTCTAGTTTATCGATTGCTATATAAATTTATCAATAAAATAAATTGAACTTTGTTATTGGTTGTTGCTTCCTTCAACGAGATATTTTATGTATTGTCTTCCTATTTTAAAAGGCCGTCTTTCTCCAGATGTCTTTTTCTCTCAACTTTTTAAATATCTTCTTAAACTATAACTGTATAACATTTTAAAAAATAAATCCTCACATGTTTTCTTTTTATTTATTTTTATCAAAAAAGAATCTTCACTTGATTTTTTTTCTCGTCCAAATTATGAAATTTCATTTTACAACTGAATCACTATGTATCTAATTATAATGTGGGAGTCTCACAATAAAATAACTATATTCATAATATTTTAAATTTAAAATCTTAAATAATAATAAATCACTTATCATTTGAATCAATTATATATTGGTATTGCTGATAAAAAATATATATTGGTGATTAGTTTTAAGTTTAAATATACACCTTATATTCTGATACTCTATCATTGTTGTGTCAATATATCAACAATTAATAATGAGTCCCTTGCTAGGTCTTTAACGTTGTATAAACTATGGTGCAATTTAACTAAATCTGAAAAGATGTTAGTAAAATTTACCAACTCTAAATATTTATAGTAAAAAGTTTATTGTTAAGATTGCAAAAAGAGTTTTAAAAGGCCCCTTCATGAGGGAAAACATTCTTTTTATTTTTTCACCATGCGGAGATAGGAAAGGAAGTTCTTGATCTTTTTTAATCGTAACTTTTTTTCCAATAAATATCCAGCAACCACAAGGGTTAAAGAGTCAAATATTCCCACTAAATAATGACAATGATGGAAACAATTGTTATTAGTGGAAGATGTGGGAATAGGCTACTTTTTTTTATTGTTTTAAATTTTGGCCATTTTTATTTTTAGTTTCCAGAGAGCTTTATAATAATTTTTTTTTTTGTGTTTTATAAAATTTAGAGAGAGGTGAAAAGAAACAGAAGAAAAAAACATAGGTTACATATATTTTATTATTTTGGCTTAAGTGCAATTTTGGTCCCTTAACTTTTGTAAAGGTCTCAATTTGGTCCTCTAACTTTTTTTGTTGCAATTTTGGTCCCCTAACTTTCGAAAAGGGTTCAATTTGGTCCCCTAACTTTTTTTGTTGCAATTTTGGTCCCCTAACTTTTGAAAGCGTCTCACTGTTGGTCCCAAGTGCACTTTTTCCATCCATTATCTGCCGTTAGTGCCGATCTGGCAGGCTGAGTTGGCTGATGACGTGACAAATATGAGTGAAGTGGATTAAAAAAGGACCATTATGCGGAGACGTTTTCATGACTTGGAAGTGCACTTGGGACCAATAGTGAAACGTTTTCAAGAGTTAGGAGACCAAAATTGCAACAAAAAAAGTTAGGGGACTAAATTGAGACCTTTGCGAAAGTTAGGGGACCAAATTGAGACCTTTGCGAAAGTTAAGGGACCAAAATTGCAACAAAAAAAGTTAGGGGACCAAATTGAGACCTTTGCGAAAGTTAAGGGACCAAAATTGCAACAAAAAAAGTTAAGGGACCAAATTGAGACCTTTGCAAAAGTTAGGGGACCAAAATTGCACTTAAGCCTATTATTTTATATATAAAGTATTTTCTTAATTTTTTTATTGTCTCTCTTTAAATTTTACAATGTGTATAAAGTCGTAATGATATGAAGAATTCAAATATTTTGTTAACAGATTCTTTATTATTCCTATAAGCCTACCTAGTGATGGTTGAAAGAATAAGATCAAACAGAATCTAATTTACTTAACCTTTTTTTGTTTTTTGTGGATGGATTGTAGCTTGAGGCTACTACCAGCGCAGCGCATATTGAAAAAGCTTTCGTTTATAGGACTTCTTTTACTTTCTTGCATTTGGCCAATACTTGATGGCATTCCTAAGTTTCCTTTTATGTGTAACGTCTTGTATTATTAGGTTGCATCACATTTACATATAGGCATACATTTGACCCACTTTTTCGTTATAGCATTCATAAAAGCAAAAAAAATGGAAAGAAGGATAAGGAAAATTGTACAAACAAACAAACAAACACCAAAAAAGTCACTTTTTACATTCAAATCCTTTCTTCGCAATTAACATCCATCCTCTTTTGCCCATTTGCTTTAGTTTAGTGTCCACCGCATCTCTCTCTCTCTCTCTCTCTCTCTCTCTCTCTCTCTCTCTCTCTCTCCATGAAAGACAAGCACTAGTATTATGGTTTTTTTTAATACTCTACCGTTACAAATTGAGTTATTACAAAATTTCATTGGATTTTCAAGTGGACTAGGACTAAAGCATAAACTTTCATGCAACCAAAAAAAGAAAAAGCATAAACTTTCAGAATCTTACAAGCAAAAAAAGAGAAACTCAAAATAGGTAAAAGAAAAATGAAAGAAAAAAAAGTTTTGAAATGCCCCAACTTTTTTGTATGTGGTGTGTGTTGTGTAAATTATTAGCTTTTAGAGTTTGGTGTCGTGAATTTAATGGGAAAGGATGGATGGGCATCTATGATATGAAAAGGCAAGGAAATGGAAAGCAAAGAATAGATGAGAATGCATGATGAGCTGGATTGGTCACCAGTGAGCATGTGGTTTAATGGGGAAGAGGATGGGCCCCACACTCAGAGATTGATGAGAAAATTGAAAATGAAGGTCCCACAACAACAACAATCCAAGCAGCATCATAATCTTCAACAACACAATCTTCATCACTCTCTCTCTCTCTCTCTGGCCTCTGCACACTGCCTTCCCTTCCTGTTTTCGTCTTTCTCACTTTCAATATTTATTATTTCCATGTTTTGTTTTAAGTAACCCCTCCTCTGTTTTCCCTTTTATCTTATTTTATTACTTCACTGCAAAAAGTCCAACGCCAAACTGCCAATTCTAACAAACTATCCATATTCGGCAACAGATTGTTACATTTATATATAAAAATACTCTCTCTAAGATCCTACCGTGTATTTATATATGCTTGCCGGCGATGCCGACGCCGGTCAGCGCAGCCAGGCAATGCTTGACGGAGGAGGCGGCGCGTGTTCTTGACGATGCGGTGGCGGTTGCTCGGCGGCGAAGCCACGCGCAGACTACCTCGCTTCATGCCGTATCAGCCTTGCTGGCGTTGCCGTCCTCCACGCTCCGGGAAGCTTGTACGCGCGCAAGGAGTTGCTCCTACTCGCCGCGTCTCCAATTCCGAGCTCTGGAACTCTCCGTCGGTGTCTCTCTCGACCGATTTCCTACTACCAAGGCAGTCGAAGAAGATCCTCCGGTGTCAAATTCACTCATGGCCGCCATCAAACGATCTCAAGCGAACCAGAGGAGGAATCCTGACAGCTTCCGTTTGTTTCAGATGCATAGCCAGCAGCAACCGGCGGCCTCGCTCTTGAAGGTGGAGCTCAAGCACTTTGTCTTGTCGATTCTCGATGATCCGATTGTCAGTAGGGTTTTCGGCGAAGCGAGTTTCCGAAGCTGCGACATCAAGCTCGCGTTGCTTCAACCGCCGGCGACGCAACCTTCTCGGTTCTCCCGGAGTCCTTGCCCGCCTATTTTCTTTTGCAATTTGCCGGCCTCGGATACGGTTCGACCCGGTTTTAGCTTCCCGTTTTTGGGAAATTTTGGACGCGAAGGGGTGGTGGACGATAACTGTAGAAGAATCAGAGAGGTTCTTGTGAGGAAGACCAAGAGAAACCCCTTATTGGTGGGCATTTACGCTAGAAGTGCTCTACGGAGTTTCATAGAGTCAATACAGAATGGCCGAGAGGGTGTATTGCCTGCTGGAATAGCTGGACTGACAATATTCTGCATTGAAAAGGAGATTTCTGAGGTGCTTGCTGGGGGTGGGAGTGTGGAAAAGGTGGCTTTGAAATTTAAGGAGTTGAGTCGTTCATTGGAGCAATGTTCTGGTCCGGGTATCGCCGTGAACTTCGGTGAGCTCGAGGGGTTTGTCGGCAACGACGTGCCTCGTAATGCTGCTAGCTTTGTCGTGTCGCAATTAACAAGCTTATTGGAGGTGCATGGTGAGAAAATTTGGGTGGTGGGGGTGGCTGGAACATCGGACACCTACTCTAAGTTTTTAGCTCTGTTTCCAAATATAGAAAAGGATTGGGATCTGCATCTACTGACTATAACATCAGCCACCCCTTCAATGGAAGGGCTTTACCCTAAATCCAGGTGAGCTTGTCTGTCTTTTTCTCAGTATAATCAATGGAAGTGGATTGATGTGTAAAATGTAGAGCTTTGCCCGTTAATATATTTAGAAAGTCAACGTATGCTTAGAAGTGTAAGATGAACTTTCTTGGAAAGAAAGCTTGACATATAACATAGGCCACTGGAAAATAAATGATCAAATTGTTGTCCCCTTAAGCTCTATTAAACCTCTATCTTACCCATACTTGCTTTTCTATATTTAGAGCTTATTGCTATCAATTTTAAATATGAGACAGAGAATGATTTGCATTATTTATATATCCACTTTGAGTACTTTACTTAATATGGTAACTAAGGATTCATATTTGCATGTATTATTTGCTTGGAACAAGAAAGAGCTGCGCTTAATTTTTCTCTAGGTGCCTAATCAATTTTATCAAGCTTCAGGCCAATTCCCCAATGTATTAGTTATTGAATTCTCTGCTTTTATTACAGTGCCCAACCACTTCTTGTTTGTGGTCTGCTTCTTTTGATCACATGAACGGTATATGCTGTTATTTCTAACTACAGTCTTTTGCTGGATGTTGTGAATGATGCAATCTTTCTCTTTTTTCTCTCCTGCCCCTCATGTTGGTGATCATTGTAATTTTAAATGATTCTTGTTATGTATAAATTGGTCACAATTATTTTGTTTCTATGGGTGATGCTTTCAAATTTTCCTTTTTTTAAGAACTTTAGCTTCTGACTGTTTTTATGCCCATCGGATCTCACAGTTCCCTGCTCATGATAAACTTACAGCTTGATGGGTTCCTTTGTTCCGTTTGGTGGATTCTTTTCTTCACCTTCTGAATTCAAAAATCCACTAAGCTGTACAAATCAAAGTTTTACACGATGCCAGACCTGCAATCAAAAGTATGAACAAGAAGTTGCCGATATTCTAAAAGTAGCTCCAACTGATTTGGCATCTGATCACACGACAAGCTTGCCTAGGTCACAAAAGGCTAGTGTGGATGTAGAACAAGGAACGGATGTGGCAAAGGTGTGTTATGATTACCAAATTTTAGATTCTTGAACAATGCATGCCTAACTATGATTACACTCTTGCTCACACATGAAGGAAGAGAATAATTACTCAGTGGTACATCAATGGTAGGTGCAATTACTGTACTAACTACTAATCCACTAACTTATTTTTTGGATCTACCACTGTTTTTAGTTGTTCTCGTATCACTTGCCATATCAACTATAACTGTATTTATTTGAGGTTGAAATTCATCTAGTGCAGACTGACGAAGGAAAAGCTAGTCTGAATTCTACCATCCTGGGATTGCAACAGAAGTGGAGTGACTTTTGTGAACGAGTTCATCACATTCGGTCCTTACCTGATTTTGGTACATCCCAATCAAGGTCTCAAGTTCCAATCCTGGGTAGCATTCAAATTAGTTCAGGTTTAAAGGAGAGTAGCAGCAAAAATCCATCTCCTAATGAAAACCAGAATTCTTCTGAACGCCCCCACATGCCTAAAGCATTACAGAATATCATCCCATCAAAAGACGTATCACCAGCTGATATTGATAGTGTTAGTACTGGATCTGACCAGCTAGTAGAAGTTTCAAGCAGTAAGCAAACTGACCTGCAGAGCCCCTTGATTGGCCCCTCCTCTATGGCCAATGCAAGTATGCTTGATGGCAGATCATCTTCATCCCTTGTGTCTGTGACCACAGATTTGGGATTGGGAACAATCTATACATCAGCTTCTGAGGAGCCAAATACCCAGAAACTAAAAAATCATGAAGAGCATCTGCAGGTTTTGAATGCTAATAGTTTAGATCCATTTGCTGGATCGTATTCATGCTCTGGTCCCAGTTTAGAGGGGAAATTTAATTCAGTAGACTTAAAGTCTCTTAATCAGCTTCTCACTGAACAGGTTGGTTGGCAAGATGAGGCCATATGTACTATCATTCGAACTTTGTCCCTTTATAGGTCTGGCAGAGAACAGCATTGTGGCTCACATGTTAGAGATGGCAGTTGGTTTGCTTTCTTTGGACCTGATAGATTTGGAAAGAAGAAAGTTGCTTCAGTACTTGCAAAGATAATATTTGGAAGCACAGAAAGCCTGATCTATGTGGATTTGAACTCCCCTGATAGGGCCTACCTATCAAACTCAATATTTGAAAGCCATAATTCATTTTGTTATGATTTGCTTAGGAGGAAAACAGTTGTGGACTATATAGCTGGGGAGCTGAGTAAGAAACCCTACTCAGTTGTCTTTCTTGAAAATGTAGATAAAGCTGATTTTCTGGTACAGAATAGCTTGTTTCAGGCGATAAGGACCAGTAAATTTCCAGACTCGCATGGAAGGGAAATTAGCATCCATAACGCCATCTTTATCGTAAGTTCATCTGTCTCCAAAGGTAGTGGCACTTCTCTTCCAGAGAAGGATTCTATAATGTTCTCTGAAGATAGAATCCTTGAAGCCAAAAGATATCAAATGCAATTACTTCTTGAACATGTATCTGCATCTGAGAATGCTAAAAGAAGCTTGGGCACAAATGTCACTATTGCACCAAGGAAAGGGACCTCCGAACAGAATTTTCTGAACAAAAGAAAGCTGTTTGAAATCTGTGACTACAAAAAGCAAGCTACGACAAGCAAGATACATAAACAAATTCAAGAGGCATCAAGATCCTATCTTGATCTAAATATGCCTCTACAGGAGGTGGAAGAGGACATTGATCACAATGACCACGAAGGAGAGTCCTTAGTTCAAAGCTCAGAAGCCTGGTTACGTGATTTCTGTGATCAAATTGATGAAAAAGTGACTTTCAAGCCATTTAATTTTGATGTGCTTGCTGAGAAAATATTAAAAAGCATTAGCATACAAATCCAGAGGAAAGTAGGATCTGAATTCCTGCTGGAAATTGATTTTGAGGTTATGATACAGATACTTGCTGCTACTTGGTTATCAGACAAGAAAAATGCAGTGGAAGATTGGATTGAAAATGTGCTTGGTAGAAGCTTCAATGAAGCTAAACAAAGATATTATCTTTCATCTGAGTGTGTGGGCAAACTCGTTTCATGTAAAGGTATTTTAGTGGAAAAGCAGGCTCCTGGAGTATACCTTCCAGCTGGAATTAACATGAACTAAAATTTTGATCATTATGTATTACGTTAGTTGCTTGTATAATGTAGCAATTAGGATATAGCATTTGGCAATTGTTAGCAACTTAGCATTGTCCAGCTAATTCATCAACAATTTTTTTTGGGACAATCATTTTGCCATGTTATTCCTTTCATAAAAAATGTAAATGTATAACCATCCCAATCGATCCTATTGTTGAAGTCTTATATTTTTTAGTCTCAAACGAAAGCTAATTTATATCAATGTTTGCCATTAACACAAATATAAAAGTGAAAAGGCCTTTATCTGAAACTTGAAGAGAAAAATCTTTAGCGAAATATGGAAATAAAATTGAAGTAAATTATGAATATTAAAGTATGTAATTTTTTTTTGTTAGCCAATGAGAAAAGAATGCAAATGAACAAAATAGCTAACGAGTTAGCATTGCTATGTTTCTCATCAAATTACATATTTACTTATGAACATATGTTAAATTTGTTTGTAGTTGTTATTCTTCTTTCTTTTTTTGGTAATAATTGTTTTTGTTAAAATAAATAGTGACTGATACGTATTAGTAGCTTCATTTAAATAAATAATTATTTTTCTTCTTGTTGTCTCGTGAGTCGTGACAAAAGATTATGGGAATGAAATTATAAATAGAAGATTAAGTTGAGCGTATACACGTTTTATTTAAAAAACAATACGTCATTTTCATGAGAAAAATCTTATTAATAAAAAAATGTAAGAAACTTTACCGGGTATAATCTCCTTAAAAAATGTAGCAATTGCTCATTATTTAAGCAGATATTAAAGGGAGATATAGAGTCAAAGTACCATAAGCAACCGCATGGGCAATAAGTATATATACTTGGCTGAACAGTTATGACCTTTACAAGTATGCATGCCCTTTGGCATTTATGACATTTATATATGGTGGTGTAAGATTGTTTAATTAATTGTACAATACAAAATGGAGACAGAAGTTGCATGTCTAGTTACCTCCCACTTGGGGTATGACTTGATGTCTTCCCACTAACACCTGATATTTGCTTTAGGTGGGTCAAAGCATCTTGAGCATGCCTCTTGGTGTTGGCATTCCCATGCCTAAAGGCTTCAACCAAACCCCTCACAAGAGCTTGATTCAATGAGTGCCTATGTGTGTGATTTTCCACTCTCAATATTTTCTCTATGATCCACACTGTCTTCTCTTGAAGCTCTCCGGATCTAACCTCTTTAAAAAGACTGATCACAGAATCAACCACACCCTGATGCTCAAGCTCATCAATTGCTCTTTTGTAACTGTTAGATGTATAGTCTAATACTAGTGTAGAAAGTCCCTCCACTGCAGCAACTTGAACAGTAGTATCATCATCATAGAGGAGATCATTTAGAGGCTTGATACAATTGCACTTAAGTAAGCACAATTGACTGTCTTCTTCACAATGACTGTTATGGATTGGGCAGGTGGAATCTTCAGAAGAGGTCCTCCTCCCACACATGAACACCAAGGAAGAGCAAAACCCTATAGGAGGTGCGGGTTTGGAGTCCCTTGAAATAACTGACCTTCCAACTTCTGACAAGTTTTTCAATCCAAGTGCAGCAAGTCTTTTTACCTTTGGGTTGCAAGGATAGTCCAGCTGTTCACAGAATATGGCCATTAGACGATTTTCTCTCACTACAGTTAGATTTTGGTGGTCAAGGTTCTTAGTAAAATGAAGTAAGATGCCAAGTAGACCTTCCCGCATGCTTAATGCAGTTTGTGAAATCCTTGCATAGGAGCTACGACTGTGGTTCTTAAGAGTGTTGACAGTCCATCCCAGGAAATCACCTTGTAAAAGTGAGTTTACTTCGTTTTCTGAGAGGGAAAGATTGGCAAGAATACATGCTGCAGCTGATCTCTCATCCTCTGCAGTTTGGTTATCTAACAATTTTTCTTTGAGTATGGTCAGCTTGTTGGAGACTCTCAGCTCATTTCCTAGCTCTTCACCAAACAATTCAGATAGTAGTCTCGAAAGCTTTAAAGCATATATTCGGAGTTCGGCTTCTGGATGTTCAAGAAATTCTATTACTGTTTTAAAGCCATTCCCGGATTTTATTTGCAAGGCTACTAACTCTGCGAACCAAAAATCAAACGAATGTGTAGCGTCATTCCCCATGCAATACAGGTCAATGTAGAGACCCAAAAAGCTATATAATACAACAGTTCCTCATTTCCACCAAAAAAGCACCGCAGCCCTCCACTTAGACTATTTTGTTTGACTGTAACACCCAATAAATATAACCAAAAGCTTCCTAAGATAATCCGTCTCAAAAAAAAAAACGTATAGGTTGTAACTAGTAACATAATAATAATATACTAGTAACATAATAATAATAATATACTATAAGATAGCTGACTAGAAATTACCTGATGCCTGCGGAGATGACGTAATCCCATAAAGAATGCGAAGAACAGATACTTGACACTGAAAGGACACAGAGTTCAGAAGTTGCAAAAGTCTTGAAACAATATTTTCTGAGTGCATTGTATTCCCCTTCTTGTCAGCAGATGCTAATTCCCAACGCCCTAGCTTCGAAACTATATTTGCAATAGTTGAAGCAGCTAATGTTTTAAACTCATCAAAAGGATCCTGGTCATCAAAAAGAACTTCAACAAGAGATGGAAAGACAGGAGACTCAACAAGGATGGTTGCATTGTCATCCAATCCTGACAGGTTATGTAATGCTTGCAAACTTGGTCCTCTTCCTTCTGGCTTCAACAATAGTTCAACAAGTACTCCAGCACTTTGCCTAGCAATTTGTTCTTTACTGCTATTTGTCCAGGTCATCCTTCCGATCAGAGAAGCCATCTCTATCTTTACATCATCAGGACCTGCCCCACAATTTACCCATATCCCATTTTAATATAACTTCAAATGGATGTGAAAGCATCCTCAGAATTTTTTAGGACTCTAAATTGAGTCAATATAATATGGAAAATGTCTATGGAGAATCATTTATTTGGCTGGTGTTTCATTGATTTCTGCAAGAGCAAATAGCTATAGAAGTTTATTTATAGTCATGACCATCTATTCCGTTATACTTTGATTTAGCTCAGATAGAAGAAACAGAAAGTAGTAGAATAAATTATACCATCTTGTAATCGTGAGAGTAACGGTTCAAATCTTCCAGCAGCTGCTAAACGTTGCACATTATCCTCCACCTTCTCCAACTGCCTTAAGACATCCTCAGCTAAATTGGACAAAACAGGAAACTCGAGATTTCCCGCCATACTCGAGAGAAGAACCAATGCACCTTTCTCTGATGCTACTCTTATGCTACAAGCTTCATCATTGGAGAACTCCAGTAATAGCTTGACAGCATACTCTCTCTCTTTCTCTGAGCTACCAATAAGACTATGTACAGCCAATCTAGTGATACCGCCTTCAAGCATCATTTTCTAGATATATATAAAACTTCACATCAGAAACCGTTATATGTATAGTATGATCACCGAAAATATATATATATATACATGCAGTTCTATTCAAAGTGGATTTTATCCCGAACGTTCTACAGTTTACAAATGTTATATAAACAAAAGAAATGAAAACTGACCCTGCTTTCTTCATCAGCGGCCATGCTAAGTAAGGTCATTAGAGCTTTGCTTCTCAAACGTGATCCCATGGCTTTTGAGCTGTTACTAAGCAGATTCATAATGAGCAGTACAATGCCAGCATTTCTGAGAGTATATCTGGAAGTGGGATGTTCTTCTGAAAGCTTGTAAATGTTATCCAAAGCTCCCTCAACGTGATCAATAGACATTGGTTCCTCCGTGAAGCGCTCCACAGCAGATTTCACTTGATACTCAACAACCCTCTGGATCCACTCTTCAATTGCCCCTGCCAATCCTATATTGGGTTTTAGCTCCAAAGACTTTAGAATCTTCCCAGTCACAGGACAAGTTGGGTCACGTGCATCCTCAATACATCTCTCAAACCAATACTCTATGGCACTCCGTTCATAGGTTTGAGACGATTCTACCACCACAGGCTCCTTCATCACTTCCTTCGTCAGTGGACAAAGAAAATTCTTGAAGGGAGATATGGCAGCATCGTCTTCAAGCTCGAAATCCAAGTTTCCACCCATAATGGTTGGCTCAACAGACCAATTTTTCAGAATCCTTTCCAATGAGAACAATATTCGCCGCTCCGATACAGAATTCGAACGCGATTGATCGTTCTTGAAGAGCTTTACTTGGTTCGACAACTCTGTGTGATCGTCTGGGTCAATCCCCAAAGCGCGAGCTAAATCCATGACGATAGCACTCTGCACCGCCTTGCCCGATTGCCTTCCTTCGCCTTCTTTTTCCAGCGTACATTGGACTATCTCCTCGTTCTCTGTGATCTATTTTCAAAATAGCGAATTCAGTAAATAAATATCATCATCGGAATGAGAGAATAGAATAAATTCGTGAATTACTCTCAACTGTGCGAGTTTCATGTCTCTGGAGAGATCAGAAGCCTTCTTGCGGAGGTCAGGGAAGTCGTGAAGAGTGCAATCGAGCAAGGCGAGCCATCCGCCTATGGAGATAGTGTGCTCCAGAAGAGAAGAACATAGAGATTTACAGCTGATCAACACGAATATCTTGCTGCTTTTCTCATACACCGATACAATTTCTGCCGCCTTCGACAGATGGCCGGAAATTCCCTTCAGGGCGGTCTGCACCGACGGCGGGAGGGTGGCCGGCGACGGCGATTGCAGAGAGAGGAGCAGCTGGTTGACCACAAGCTGAAGTCGTTGGGCGAAGCCGGAGAACAGTCGGGGATTCTCGAAGTGGTGGCGGTGGAAGCCGTCGCAGAGGTCGGAAAAGGAACGGTTGAGAGATTGAATGGCAGAAGCGGCGAGAGAGTCGTCAGAGGAGAGAAGTGATGACGTCATTTTCCGGCGAGAATTGGCATAAGGAAAGCCAAGAGTTAGCGGGGGAAGGCGCAAAAGCTTACATTACGTCGTCAATTTTGGAATGGTTTGCGCCGTCGTTGTGTTGAAGAGTCAAACTTTGACTTGAGAGAAGACTTGGTTTAATTAATGCAAAACGTATCAAATAAAATATAAAGTAAAAGTAAACTAAAATCAGAAGACGTGTCCTTGAGTGCTTTATAGGATTACAAAAATCAGCACTACTATATCTATATTAATTTAAAGCATCGGGTTAGTCAATACTCATTCGTGGAAGATAATCAAAAGTTTTTGTAAGAAAAAAGGTGGATTGAATTAGATTATACTCCATGCATTGGTTGGTGAAAAAGAAAAAGTTTTAGAGCCAAAGAAAGAAGCAATTAAAGATGGTTACAAATTAAACGGTGAAGGATGAAGGAGAAGGAGAGAATGAGAATGAGTGAGTTTTGACTCAAGGTGAAGATGATAACTCTCAGCAGCCCATGCATCAGTGACTAGTGAGGCAGTCCAATTCTAAAAGAGAAACAAGAGTCCACCTTCTGGACATAAGTTAACAGTCAACATAAAATTTAGTAACTTGACAACTTTAAAATCATTTTAAAGGTTTAATTTATACATTTTAATCATTAAAAAATACATAGAGATAATATAATTTAATTTTTTAAATACCATTATATATGTTTATTTGATAAAATGCATAATTAATCATCATTCTGAAGAATCTTTACTCTTTAGTTTCAACTTTTTTCATTAAAATAAATTTTGTAATTTTTATATTTTAAAATTTGGAAAAGACAAAAAAAATTTAAATATCTATTAAAAACAGAGAAAATAACTTAAAGTATAAAATCTCTAAAAATGTCGTTTCCAATAATAATCTATGAAACAAGGCCAAAAAGGAGGAGATTGGAATTGGATGTGAATACTTTACTTCATAGTTGATATTTGGAGATGTACACCAAATGATAACAATGTCAGTGTGTTGTCTTTCTCTGTCAGATATATGTTGTAAATTGTAATGCAATTATGAATTCTCGAAGGGGGAGAGATATATATATATATATGTGACTGACGGAAAGAAAAAAAAAAAGAGAGATTGAAATTGAACTCAAACAAGCAACAGCAACAACATCCTCTCTCTGAAACTCTTGTTTCTCCGATGCAATGGACGGCGATGTTGGTCGTTGGATATTGGAGTACCTTCTTCGTAGTTCCGTTCCAGATTCAATCGTGAAGAAATTATTGAAGGCTTTACCCATTTCTGGCGTCGATTCGCGCCTACGGAAAACATTGCTTCTCAGAACTATTCAATCCGAGGTGTCTTCGGCCTCATTCACTGAAACCACACTCGATGCTCTTGAAATTATCGAGGAATTGGATAGAATTGATGGAATTGCAATAACGGAGATGATGAAACAAGCTTATTTCTCCGTTGCACTGGATTGCACCCTCCGGCACCTCAATAACAAGGGTTTGTATCTCGACGCCGTCAAGGGGATATGGTGGGGTCGGATTCGGGAAATGGAGGCCGCCGCCGCCGGTGAACGGAGTGAGCTGTTCACCGATGCGCTGGTCGAATGTAAGAGAAACATTGAGGCTGCGCTTCGAGACTCCATGGTGTGCGATAGGTTAGCGAATTGGCATGGCCATTGCCAACCACTTGTAATCTCTAGGGTTAGGGCTTATTTGCAAGAAACCTGGGGACTCATGGGCCCTCCTTTTCTTGAGCTAGCGGCAAAATTCCCAAACAAACGGACAGGTTCATTTTTCTGCCTTGCGTTTTCCCTATTGTGATGTCAACCTGTAAAGAATTATATTCATATATGGACAGTATGTGGTAATAACAAGTTAGTATTTAGTGTGCTTTAACAGTTTTAAGGGTGTACAAGCATGTGTAATTGCAGGTAGCATTGTTTGATGTAGATCAGGATTCAGGTGATGCATCATTATCTTACACAGTTGGTTCAGTGTGTGTTTTATGATTGTGTGCTTGATTAACTAGAAACTAGCAAAGCTTAGTCACTTTGTTGATACTTTTTCTTTAGTATTTTAATAACCAATTGAAACTACTCGCCACCCACCATGGACTCCTGTCGCTTTGAATTAGTTTAGAAAAGTCTGTTGTTACTTTTACTTCTAGGTTATTTATCTCATAATTACTTAAGCAATAAAATATTCTTGTTGAATTCTAGGCCTTTTACTTCTCTTTTTGCATTTTGCTTTGCTACGGTGCATTTTGTTTGATCTTTTCTTTGTGTCTGAAGTAGAAATTCAGAAGGTAAAGCTGCCACTTAAACACAAGCAGCGCACAAGATCCTCAATTCGTTCAAGGGGAGTTAAAATAATTGATGTTGAGGACCCTCTTCCAGATGCATCACATAATGCTGACATTTTAAGATCCGAATTGGCCATGGAGGGCATTAGTCATGAGCTGCCCCTAGAAAACCAGGGTAGAGACGTAGAAGCAAGGGAACCAAACACTTGTAGGAGCATTGTGCTTTATCAACCCATTGATTTTTATAGGATAAAAAACTCTCCTGTTAACTGCAGCAATGGTCATCCCCACAACGTAATGGAAGGAAATAGAGCTGCCCATAATCATGAGGTGATTACGTTTAACATTTCATGTTTTCATCTGGTGGCATCTTCCTTTTTCCGAATGTATTGTTTCTTAAGCATATTTGATATTATTTCTCTGTGCAGTGGAACAATCCAATAGATAACTTGCCTGTCAAAATGCCCATAAAAAGGAGGAGAGTCAAACGATGGAGTTCATTGGAAGAAGAGACACTAATAGTTGGTGTAAAAATGCAAGTGTTTGTTGTTAAACCAGTGAAACTAACACTTTCCGTGGCCCATGCCATTGTATAATATTTTGGAATTTAATTCTGTTGCTTATTTAATTATACTACTACTTTCCCAACGAGGAATAATCCTTATCTCTATATCCTTGCTTTTGCTCTCATTTTTCTGTACATTGGTGTAAAAGTGGGGTTCTTGTCTGTGATTGACCCATAATGCCATAAGTCAGCAATGTCAAACTTGTTATCTAGTGGATGTGGCTTGGGCTTCCAATATTAAATACCTTTTCTGCTTTAACCCAGAACATAAATTCTTAAAAGTTTCAGACAATATGATTTTATATTCTCATTCACATTATTTTCTTTTACAGGTTTGGTAAAGGACAGTGGCAGGAAATACTAAATTTCTACAGCCAGATTTTTAATCAGACTGGGAGAACTGCAGTTAGTGACTTATGTTCTTGTTTCTTTCTGAACTTCAAGCTTTCAATATAACTCAGAATATAATTTTCAGGTTGACTTGAAGGACAAGTGGAGAAACATGCGAGTCACATAGATGAACATTTATGTTTACCTAGGTAAATTGAATTTGTTGTTCCTTAATGTGCCGCTATGCAGATAAAATGTCTTTATGTACAAAGCACTAGAGAATCATTTATTTGGCTGGTGTTTGATTGAGTTTTGCAGGAGCGATGGCTTAAGAAATTGATTTATAATCATCACCATCGAATCCGTTATATGTTGATTTTGCTCAGATAGAAGAAACAGAATGTAGGGGAATTCATGTGCTGGCTCCTTAGCTAAGTTTGCAAGCCAGTCGAGGATGGAGTTTACTTCTTTTGTTAATTTTCCTACTTTTTTGGATTTCCTTTTTTGGCTGATTTGGTGGGAACTGTTTTCCCTTGTAGAGTAGGCAATTGGTTAATGTATCTTGAACTGTGCCTTTATTAATGAGAATTCCCCCTTCTGCTAATACTTGCACACGGGTAAAAATTGAAACCACTGCAAAATGATTTTTTTGTTTTTTGACATGAGTGTGAGTGTGTGACTGTGTGTATGGCTATGCACATCAAATTAAAAGAGTAGAAAATGTTTTCAGAATTTGAAACATTTTCAGACAAGATGAAGTTTTCTTCTCTGCAATGTTGCAGTTGATTTACGGAGTACTTCTTATTACCTCATAAACTAAACCTTTTTCTCCATTTGATCCTACAAAAACTGTATCACAATAATTAAATGATTCAGGACTAGCCAAGGCAAAGAAACATTATATCACGAATTACATTAGATTTGCAGCTTGACTTATTCATTTTAATACTTGATTCAACCTTCATTTAACATTTTTCATGGTTATGCAAAATGTAAGAACTATGGGTTGGAAGATGATACAATTGATTTTATTGGTCATGCCTTGGCACTTCATATCTTTCTTTCCTCTTACATGGTGATATGGTGTGGATGAACATGACCGGCTAAATTCCTTAATGTGTACCACTTTACATGTCATGAATATTTGAAGGAAATCAATCAAACTCTGTATAATTGCCTTGAGCAGAGTCGAAACAAAGAGGAAGTATCTTATAGGAATTTAGATTATGATAACAGGGCATACCAATTTTTCGTTACATTATGATTCATTTTCAAATATCAGGTTAAAGAAGGTTGAGAATGATAGACTATTAGTCAAATTCCCAAAGGACTACGAAGTTGTAGGGATTTCATGGCTTTTCCTTCTCCTTCTTTGCCTTTGTTAACAACTTCGTAGTCCTTTGGGAATTTGACTAATAGTCTATGCATCAAGACTAGGGTGCATCATAGTTTTAGTTTTTCTCTTTATTGTCATCATAGTATTAAAATGATGCAATACTTTATAATACAGAAGCATTCTAAAACCAGCAGTAGGACAGTTATTGATCTTTTTTTCTGGCCAAATGGACAGTTATTGTTCTTAACCAAGTGTCTTCCTCAATTCAAATTAAGTATAAAAAGTTTATTTACATACCCAAGTATTTTGAAGTAATAAATAAAATTGCAAACAATAAAATTAAAGTCCATATATAAATAATAGTTTTTATTCTGATGGTAAAGACATGTCCCATAATGATATGCCTTGTCAACGACTATGAAAGTTAATATTTTGTGGAAGGCAATATTCTTCCAAAAGCAAATAATTTCTTGAAGTAAACTAACTATATGTATTAGGAAAAATATTCCCCCTTAAAATTAGTAGCTCCCCGCCTCCCTTAATTTTGTTCATAATCTTGCTTAAAAAAGATTAAACTACTCTTAAATTGTGACAGTGGCTTCCTTTTTTTTTTTGGGTCTGATGACAGTGGCTTCCTTAGTTTAGTAACTTTAGTTCCTTCCAATTATGAATTATAAACACTTCATTTGCTCCAAAATTTCGGAAATCAATTTTGGGAGATGTAAGTTTGGTAAAATTTATGAAATTTAGAAATGAATAAAAAAAATTATATAAAAAATAACCCAAAAAAGATCCACATGCTTTTTTTTTCTGTCTTTTTTCTTAAGTTCATCCAAAAATCTATTCTAATCCGAAATTTTCTGTTTTAAAAAACTTTCACCTGTATGATTCAATGGCTAGTAGCAGGAAGGAAAATCTCTCTTCCTAACAAAGTTACAACTTACAAGTTGGATCTTCGTTTTACAAGAAAGAAAATCGGATTATTTTTTGAACTCTAAAGACAGAAAAATAGACCCCCTTAAAAAACAAGACAGAAAATAGAAAATCTTCGAATCGTCTTATCCAATAACGATGGTGCCTACAGTCTCCTTATCCATTGTTCACTAATCATTTCCATCAATGGCTTTTTCGCTTTCTGCTATATTCATCTCCACACATCTCTTTACACTTCGTTCTCTTCGTTGTTCTCCAAACTAGTCCAATCATGGAGAAGAACCTCATTATACCCACCAAATCAAAACCTCCTTCTTCAATTATCCCTTGTTACAGTGTTCATGTCACGCAGTTAGAATCCCATTCCAGGACCCTCAAATCCATCTCCACAGTTTCTTTCACTAAACCACCACACGCACAATCCGTCGATGCCCGCTTGAATAAACTCAGCAGAGAAGGCTCCTTGAGCGAGGCTGTGAAAATTCTAGACTCCATAGCTCAACAAGGCTCCTCCGTCACTCCCAAAACCTACATTAATTTGCTACAATCCTGCATTGACCAAGAATGTGTTCGTATGGGTCGCGAGTTTCATGCTCGGATTGGTTTGGTGAAAGAGGTGAACCCTTTTGTCGAGACAAAGCTAGTCAGCATGTACGCAAAAGGCGGGTGTTTGGACGATGCACGCAAGGTGTTCGACGCAATGCGTGAGCGAAATTTGTATACTTGGTCCGCCATGATTGGTGGATGCTCGAGAGAACAGAGCTGGGACGAAGTTGTACAGCTCTTTTATCATATGATGGAAGATGGGTTTTTGCCTGATCAGTTTCTTATCCCCAAGATTATGCAGGCTTGTGCGAAGCGTAAGGATTTTGAGACTGGGAAGTTGATACATTCTCTGGCTATTAGATGTGGGATGAGCAATTCTAAGCGTGTGAATAATTCAATTTTGACTGTATATGCTAAGTGTGGGGATATGAGTAGTGCAAAGAAGTTTTTCTACGGTATGGATGAGAGGGATGTGGTGGCTTGGAATGCTATTATAATCGGGTATTGCCAGAATGGTAAGATTGAACAAGCACGCCAATGTTTTGATGCAATGCTTGAAGAGGGGATTGAACCTGCTTTGGTAATTTGGAATGTATTGATTGCTGGCTATAATGAGTTAGGGCGTTGTGACATTGCATTGGAACTAATGAGGAAGATGGAGAGTTTTGGTATTACTCCAGATGTATATACTTGGACATCAATGATTTCGGGGTTTTCTCAGAACGGAAGGATAAATCAAGCTATGGATTTTTTTAAGAGGATGTTTATAGCAGGGATTGAACCTACTGGTATAACAGTAGCAAGTGCATTATCGGCATGTGCAACCCTGAAATCACCAAAAATGGGATTGGAAATACTTTCTGTTGCTGTCAAGATGAGTTTGGTTGAGAGTTTACCAGTCGGGAATTCTCTGATTGACATGTTTTCCAAGTGTGGGAATCTAGAAGATGCTGAGCGAGTTTTTGATATGATGTTAGAGAGAGATTTATACTCTTGGAATTCAATAATTGGAGGACATTATCAAGCTGGTCACAGTGGCAAAGCCCATGAATTGTTTATGAAAATGCAGGAATCTGATGTACCACCTAACGTCGTCACATGGAATATAATGATCACTGGATATATTCAGAATGGTGATGAGGATCGAGCACTGGATCTTTTTCAAAGAATTGAGACAGAAGGGAATATAAAACGCAGTGCAGCATCATGGAATTCTTTGATTTCTGGGTACCTGCAAAGTGGACAAAAGGACGAGGCCTTGCAAATATTTCGGCAGATGCAGAGTTCCCACATAATCCCCAACTCGGTTACAATGCTTAGTGTCCTTCATGCCTGTGCAAATTTAGTGGCACTAAAGAAAGTGAAAGAGATCCATTGTTGTGCACTGCGTAGAAATATAATATCTGAACTCTCTGTATCAAACTCTTTCATTGGCACCTATTCAAAGTCTGGACATATGACATATGCAAGAGCCATTTTTGATGGAATGTCATCCAAAGATATTATCAGTTGGAACTCACTGATCGCAGGCTATGTTTTACACGGTCAATCAGAGTCCACCCTTCAGCTCTTCGATCGGATGAGGGAGGAAGGACTTGAACCTAGCAGAGGAACTTTTGCTAGTATCATATTAGCTTACAGTCTTGCTGGAATGGTGGAAGAGGGTAAGAATGCTTTCTCCAGTATCACTGAAGAGTACCAAATTAGACCTGGTCTAGAACATTATGTTGCCATAGTCCATTTACTTGGGCGTTCAGGTAAGCTGGCAGAAGCTATGGAGTTCATAAGAAATATGCCCATAGATCCCAGTTCTTCAGTTTGGTCTGCTTTGCTAACCGCCGGCAGGATTCACAGAAATCTTGGGTTGACGATTCTTGCAGGAGAACATCTTCTTGTCTTTGAACCTGTAAATAGTTCAATTCATCATTTACTTTCACAAGCATATTCTTTATGTGGAAAATCCTGGGAAGCTTCCAGATTGACAAAGCTTGAGAATGGTAAGGCTTTTGAGAAACCTGTTGGGCAGTGCTGGATTGAATCAAGAAATCGGATCCATACATTTGTTACTGGTGATCCAGTCTCAGAAAAACTTCGATCTTGGATAGAAAGGTTAGCTGTAAAGAAGAGGAAGTCATGCAATTCTGAAAATGGGGCTTGGATTGAAGAAGAGAAAGGAGGCATTGATGTTGTACATAGTGAAAAGCTTGCATTTGCATTTGCTTTTATAGACTCTCATCCTCGCGTACCTCAAGTTATAAGGATAGTGAAAATTTTGAGAATGTGTAGTGATTGCCATAGTACAGCCAAATACATATCGTTGGCACATGGGTGTGAAATATATGTTAGTGATTCAAATTGCTTCCACCATTTTAAAGGCGGCCATTGTTCTTGCGGGGATTATTGGTAAAGAAGAAAAGTTGTGAGAATCAAATGTCGTCCAAATTACTATGTTTATCATAGGGGACAGTTTTTTTTTTTTTTCTGTACATAAATCTTGTAATGATCCAATTTTATGGGATATTCCTGATAGAAAATAAATCTGTCAATCAACTGAATGTAACTCTGCAAATTGTTCAATAAATTTTATTTCAGAAAATTTTCAATAAAAATATAATGTAAAAAGAAACATTTTTTTTTTTAAAAAAAGTCAACAGTGACTCAGTAAGTAAAGTAATGAGATATAAGAAAATTATATATGTATTTTTTATAAAATAGTAAATGCTTTACAAAACATTCAGCCAAGTCATTGTGCATAAAATATATATATATATATATAAAAGAGTAAACTAACAATTTGGTAAAAGACCACTTAGTTGACAACTCAATCCCTTATAGATTAAAATATATTATTTAATCCCCAAANACTTAGCCCTTATGGCTACCCTGCTACGGGCAACGTTAGACTAAGCCAAAGTCTGACAACTGCAACGCCGGAATAATGATGACGTCACGTCTAAGGCGTCGTGACAGGCGTACAAGAGAGGCAAGCTGATGACTAAACCCATGCAGGACTCTCCGGGTCAGTCCAGCAATTCGTAACCCCTTACGTAATTGCACCATGACTCTCATTCCAGCATCTAGTGCGTGCATCCCTATGCACTGAGGTCATGCTGATCTTAGTTCATTGTCGCTCCCACGAAAACAATCGATCAGGGACAGATTTAGATTAATTATCTTATAATTAATCATGGACGTAATCACAGTAAACATGCTAGTAATGTGAAAACCATTAATTTATCTCTATAAATTAATCCATATGTTCATAACATATATAAAAGAGGATTGGCCCTAGGGCACAATTCCTAACAGACTCCCACTTGCACTAGGGTACAATCATCAATCTAGCTGTTCCTACTCCTAGGTACACTTATCAATGCGTCTAATCCCCATCGACGATACATGTCTCTCATGTATGACCCTTGCAAGCGGCTTTGTCAGAGGATCAGCAACATTATCCTCACCTGCTACTTTGCAAATCTTCACATCACCTCTGTCAATCATCTCCCTGACGAGGTGAAAACGTCTGAGTATATGTTTGGTCCTCTGGTGGGACCGTGGCTCCTTGGCTTGCGCAATAGCTCCACTATTGTCGCAATACAGGGTAATGGGATCAGATATGGTCGGAACCACACCAAGCTCGGTGATGAACTTTCTAATCCACACAGCCTCCTTTGCCACATCCGATGCTGCAATATAGTCGGACTCCGTTGTAGAATCGGCAATCGTGCTCTGCTTGGAACTCTTCCAACTCACGCTGCCACCATTCAGGAGAAACACATATCCTGACTACGATTTGAAGTCATCTTGGTCGGTTTGGAAACTAGCGTCTGTGTAACCCCTTACACATAGCTCTTCATCAGTTCCACCGTAGAACAAGAACTCATCCTTAGTCCTTCTTAAGTACTTAAGGATATTCTTGACAGCGATCCAATGATCTTCACCAGGGTCTTGTTGGAATCGGCTTGTCATACTCAGGGCAAACGACACATCGGGTTTAGTACATAGCATGGCATACATGATGGATCCTATGGCCGAGGCATAGGGGATCCCACTCATACGACCTCGCTCAACAAGTGTCCTCGGACACTGTTTCTTGCTTAGGGTCAGCCCATGATTCATCGGAATGATTCCCTTCTTGGAATCTTGCATACTGAACCTCTTCAGTACCTTATCCAAGTACGTGCTTTGACTCGACCCAAGAAGCCTACGAGATCTATCCCTATAGATCTTGATTCCTAGAATATAGGCGGCTTCTCCTAGGTACTTCATTGAAAAGGATTTTCCCAAC
>QANZ01048675.1:37865-63103 GCA_003254925.1 Chamaecrista fasciculata
TATATATATATAAAAGAGTAAACTAACAATTTGGTAAAAGACCACTTAGTTGACAACTCAATCCCTTATAGATTAAAATATATTATTTAATCCCCAAAAAATCAACACGGTATACTTTTTAGTCTTTAAAAAATTCAAACGGTATATTATTTAGTCATAAAAAGGACTAATTAGTATAACATTTTGATCTTTTAAGGATTAAATTGTATATTTTAATCTTTTAGAGACTGAGTTGTCAGCTTAGTAATCTTTCAAGGACCAAATTATTAGTTTACTCTATATAAAAAGAGAAAAGGCAAAAAGGAACGAGTTCAAAAACTTTTTTTCTTAACTCTGTCAACTGGTTTCTTTTTAACTAGTTTTCTTTGTAATTCTTTTTCCTTTTTATTATTTTTGCTGTTTTCCAAAAGAAAACTGTTTGCCCTCTGTAACAATAGTTGTTTAATTACATCAATTTACATCAATTTATATATACACACGGGGAAGGCAAAATTAAATATAAGCAAAAAATTAAAAATCTCTCAAAAGTCGAGTTCTCTCTCAAATCCTTCTTGAGGGATCACCTCTCTTTTTTACGAGAGATTTCACCATATTTCATATTAAGGTTATCGACGGCGCTCTTTTCTGTATGTCTTCTACAGCGGTGGTTTTTAAATTTAAGTGGTTTTCGGCGGTTTTTCTTCCCATATCTGTGTGCTTCTGCTAGTGTCCGTGTGTTTTCTGCGGCGGGTTTTATTGTGGAGGCGTTTTGGATCTGGTTTAGTCTAATTTTTTTTTTTGTGTTTCCAATTCGTTAGATGATTGTAGCTTTAGTTGGATCCCTAGATCCGTTAACTTGACAGTTAATTGTCTTGTCAATTTGTCTGACACGAAGATGGGTCCTCTTGGATGGGTTACAAACCCCCCACCTTCGTCCGTTGATATTCTTTCTAATTTTCTTGTTGATGCTAGAGAGAGATTTAATTATTTTACTTTGTTTTTGTTTGTATTGTGCTTGACCTTGCCTTGTTTTTGAATAAATTATGTTTCAGAAAAAAAAAATGTTACCAATCATACTACAACATAAATTAATATTTTGTGATTTAATGATTTCTCAATTGATCCTTTAATCAAATACTAACTAATAAGAGTTTAAATTCAATAGGAAAAATATTCTATAACAAATCTCTAAATGAAAGATACATAATGAGAAATTTAATTATGATTTACTGATATCGATTATAGATACTCTAATTTAAATAAGAAAAGAAATTAATATTTTAAAATTAACTTATCGTAGAATTACAAGCATATCTCATGATGCCTTCAAAGATATCTCTCAACTTCTTAACAAATATTATTACATATTTTTGGCCCCAAAAAAAATTTTGTTTTTCATTAATTTCTATTTTAAAGGTGAAGTGAAAGGTGCCTAATTCATTATTCACAGTGGGAATGGGATACGCCTATCCCAATAGCCAAACAGGCAGACTCTCGAATCTTCAAATGGCCATGGACTTCTCTTTCTAGTTTCTAGTTTCTAGTTTCAGCATCCTCTTGTGCAATGGATCGCGCTCAGTTATTGTTGGTTGGATTGCCACTCTTTCTCTTGTGTTCTGATCTCGTTAGCCTATTCATCACACCTCCACCTCCGCCGAAGCCATCTCACGGCCACCACCATCATCCGCCGCCGCAGCGAACACCACCTGATTCTGGAACCTTAGAATTTCCTTCTCAGGTATGATTTCAGATTCATCAAGTTAAATTTTGTTATCGTCAGCAACGGGTTTGATATGGGTCTCGTGATTTCAGAAACAGAACGGTTTTGGAGGCGTAGGTATCGGGAACACTGTCAACATCAACTTCTGTGCTTCTTGCTCTTACAGGTTCTTATGATTATGCAATTTCCTTATTTCCCTTCTGTTAAATGAAATTCTGGTGCAATTGCTTTGTTGAATGTTGCTTGCAAGTGATCAAGTTATTGACAATAATTGGCAAGAAACAATAGGGATTCTCTGGGCATTCGTCTCCGTGTTTAATTAAATTGGTAATTCCATTCGTGCGTTGACTGTAACTTGATATGGACCCTGTCAGTGTCTACGAGTTAAATCAAGCATCAATTATTTGTTTAAGGGCGGAGACTGTAAGGTTTTATGTTGGTGCTATATTTCCTGCTTCGGATTAGCTGCAATTAACCTGAAAACTAATGTTCAAGATAACTGCTTGTCTTATAGTTGTTGTTTGGTGTTTCTCATATTTGGTTCATTTACTTGCATTGCTGCACATAATTTTGTTTTAAGAAGTTTTATGTGATCGTTGATTGTGCCCTGTGTAGGGGAACAGCAGTAACTATGAGAAATATGCTGCAGAGTTCTTATCCTGGATTAGATGTTGTGCTTGCCAATTATCCGCCACCACTGCCAAAACGTCTGCTAAGCAAAGTGGTTCCAGTAGTACAGATTGGCGTTGTAGCAGTTGTAGTGGCTGGGGAGCAGATTTTCCCAATGTTAGGAATAATGGCACCCCCTCCTTGGTATTATAACTTGCGTGCTAATAAGTTTGGAACCATTGCTAGTACCTGGCTTCTTGGGAATGCGTTGCAATCCTTCCTACAAAGTTCTGGGGCATTTGAAGTTTACTTCAATGGCGAACTGGTTGGTGCCTCCCTTCTATCTTTTATATGCTAAAACCTTTTTTGTGAATATTTATTTGCTAGTGAAAGCTTTGGTCTGTTTTTGGTTGAATGCAACTCTCTGCAAGTACACTATATGTGTTCGTGTCACCTAAGTAGCTCTATTGTCATTGACCATGTCCTATATGGTCTTTCCCCCACTCCCCAAATTTGAAATGCTTACTTAACCTGTAGTATTATAAGAGCATCAACCGTAGCTCATGATTTTGCCTACTTTTAGATGGTTGAAGAAGACCAAAAAAATAAGAAAAAGAAAAAAGGGGGGAGGGGGTGGAAGGTGGAGGGTGGTTGGTTAGGTGTCCTTCACTTTAAACTCGTTCTTATAGAGTTGATCGTTGGTTTTTCTCCTGATAACTACAAATGTTTACTTCAGTTTGCGGATCGTTTCAATATCTTCTAAATGATGGACCAAGTTAATTCATCTTGTCCGAACCTTTGTTTGAGCTAATATATGATACCAAAAGATCAATTCTAATAGCATGGCACATAATGTTTGTTTCCATTCTATCTGTTATCTTCCTTTTCTTCCCAGGTCATGGACTTATTATGTGACCGGAGAAGTAAACATATTGTGTCTTTCATGTCTCTGAGTTGTTGCTAATATGTTTAAACTTATCCGCACTTTGAAGGTTTACTCTAAACTTAAGGAGGGAAGGTTCCCTGGAGAGATAGAGTTGAGAGATCTTATTGGAAGAAAGATGGCAAATTCAAGACTTACTGATGGTGTGCCAGAATTGTGGTCGTAGCTCATATGCCTTTTATGAAGGATGCAACTTTTTTTTTTTTGTCATAATGAAGGATGCAACTGGACTTCTCAATTCTTTGTGAATTACATGCTGTTAGACTAATAGCCACTGAATGTCACGCTACAAGTTTTCACGTCTGTAGTCAAATACTGAATCCTGTATTTTTTTTATCTGCAAAAACTAGGCGGCTCTACTTTAGGGCCAATTTAAGTTCTTAGCCTGTCTTCACTCTTTTTTCGGTAGTTTTAAGTAAATAAGCAGCGTTGTAAATTAGTTATATGCAAAAATGCACATAATAGAAAGTGGAATCTACATTAATGTAGAAAATTTTAACTATGGGGTAAAATACTATCTGAGTCTTTGCAATTTTCATGCTCTATCAAGTACTATCAATTTAGTGCTTAGAAAATAATTACATCATTTGATTCCAAAAATTTATAAAAATTTAACTCATTAGTATGGTTTAACTTACGTCTAAGTTGATAATCAAAGGAACTTACGACGGAGTTAAGCTGAGGGGTATTAAATAACAGTTGGAGTCAAATAATTGTTGCTATTTGTTGAGAACTAAACTTGGAACACGCAGTTTTTTGGGGCCGCTTAGTGGTTCATTTTAGTCTTTAGTTAATTAGTTTCTATTGATAGTTTCTAGAAGATGAAGAAATCGTGGATAAGAACCGAGCCTAAGAACCTGGAAATTTATATCATAACATCTTACCTTATCATTTATAACACCTTATTAATGTAAAAACCTATATAAGCAAGAGCTTCAGTACTAGACAGCCTCTTTAAATAAGGCAGTTCCTCTGTAAGCGACTGGTACTATACAACAATTTGCAACAGCGAAGCGTAACAATTTGTCCGGCTCCGGAATTCAAGGACAAACCAAAAAAGAGACTATACAAGTTCAAATTGATACATTATGATCATAAAATATGTATGAACAGTTGACAGACATGAGAACTGGTTTCTTGGTTCTCAATATGAGATGAAATTGAAATTATATGTGAACCTTGAGCTAACGACAGACCTTTTATTTAAGAGTACCAAAAAGACCTAAAAAGAGTCTAATTTCTGAGGAGTGGGCGGAGAGAAAGAGTAACAAGTTTCATTGCCTTCTGCAATTCCATACCTTGAGCTACCTCCATGATTCGACATTGCTTTTACCAAATCAAACGTGTAGGACGGAGCGTGAGACAAGTACAGCTATTTGCGTCCAGTCAATTTAAATTCATCTCTCTCAGAATTGCTGGTATTCGAAATGCATCTTCATTGTTTTATGATTTTACCAGTGACCTGCAATGCGGTAAAAAATGAAAATCATCATATAAAGGCCCTAGCAACGTTCCTGGACTAAGAATTCTGCAATGTCAACCTTATAAGGCCAATGTCTCTTATGATTCTTGGGCTTAACATCTTTGCTTGTAGTGCCTAAAATATGTGTAGGCCTCTCATGCCTAAATGTAACTTTAAACTATAAAGAAATAAAGTTGTTCCACAACTTTTCGTGCAAGGACAGGCATTTGACCCTACTCTAAATCACTAATTTCAACCACAGCGAAAATTATACTTTAAATAGTTACCTTGAGTTCATATCCTGCTTATATCACGACCAAATACCAACGTGGTAGCCCAGTTGATAGCTACATAGAATCTGTTCCTCCAGCTGACAACACGTGTAAGATATGCTGAGCGCCAAATGAACCAACTGACAAATCCTGCTAGAGATATTCCTTTCGCCTCCTGGGGTAGATTTTAAAGTGATTCAGACAACTTCAAGTTTTAAAAGCACCAAGAAAAGCTTAGCAATAGGCCAAAAAAAAACGAAGAAAGAAAACACCACCTTGCTCTGTCTAAGGTCCACAAGAGCCTTGTAACTGCCAACAGATGCCATGCTTCCAAGGTGCTGGTAAACAAATTGCTCTCCTAATTCTATGTCTTTGGCACTGTTTGCACGGCCTCCACCGGCTTGGCCTAATCTGTTTAGTAGATTTGCCAAATATTTCCCTTGCCTCTCTGCCACCTTTGGTTTTCAATAATTAAGGAATTAGATGGCTGGTAAATGGCATTGCAGTGAAGAGCAGAAACAAACAAGTTGTCACTTGTCACCCATGAGCAATTACATTACAGCTATATTCAATTAAATGGAACACGTTCACAATTGAATGTGTCAAAAACCAACACTATAATCGCAGAGATATAAGAAATGAAAGACTTTGTAAGGGAACAATAGAACCAAAGATTGCTTACTTGGGCCAAAGCTGGAAGTGTTGGTTTTCCTGTGCTTTCAACAAATCCACTACAGTCACCTATTGAGAACACATCTTGTAATACAGGGACACGAAGCCACTCGTCAACACCAATCCTGTGATGAGAAAACTTTCAAATTTTGGCTCTGGTATAATTGGCTGCTCTACAATTATAGTTGCCATGCTTGAAACAGAACACAGGAACTGTAACAAAATAAAAAAATGCAAGGAAATCCAACACAGCACCTAAAGAAAAAATTTACAGGAAAGCAATATACATAAGTTTTTGCATACAAAATACACGTGATAAAGTTAAAAATATAATTGGAATCCTCTTTGCACAGCAACAAATTTGTAAGCATGCCACGTTGGTCATGGGGAACAATAAGCAAAAATGCTGAGACACAAGGCTAACCTTCCACCAGGAGCTTTGGGAAGATTCAAGGACTGAATAAGAGGTGACGGACCAACACCAGTAGACCATACTAGCAATCCATATGGAACCTCAGTACCATCGCTAAGGATAACCTTCTGCGGTTGAACGTCTTTCACAATACCACGAACAAGACGGACTCCTGACTGAGAGAAACTACAAAATGAATAAATATGGAATACATATATATACGGAAAAATCTATGCAACTGGCCCTATCAGTCAGTTTTCAGTATCCTAATTAAAGGCCAAAAGTTAAGATGAAGAGTACCATATATCATATGAAAGACCCCAAAAATCTTTCTAAGAAACAGCTTATCTTGATTTTGTTCTATTAACCTATTAATACTCTTTTCTATTTGATGTGGAAAACTAGACATCAGATTTAGCATTCGAGAATAAGTAATTCAATATCAACTAAATTATGTAAACAAATATGAATAAACATTGTAAATACTAAATATACATCTCACCTTCGTCAACTGCTTGGTAGCATACTTCCTGAGACGATCATCAAAGGACGATAATATCTCGTTTGCCTATAAAGACATTAGTAAATTGCTTTAAAAACATTAAACTAATTTGAAAAGGAACTTTTTTTTTTAACATCTGTAAACTGGAAACTAAATCCCAATTTTCTTTTAAACTTCTAGCCATGGTGTAGGCAAGAAAAGCAGTAAAAGGAATTGAACATACAATTGAAAGAAGTTTGTAATAACTAGTAGCAAATCTATTCTATTCAGTTTTCCCACAAATTACAGATCATGTAATACTGAGCAAACCTCAATCAGAGTAACATGGATATAATCCTTCACATGGGCATATCTTTGGCGGACATCTCTCATGATAAAATCACTAAGTTCCCCACTGAATTCAACTCCAGTTGGACCACCTCCCACAACCACACAATGCAAGAGCCTTCGTTTTTCCTCTTCTGAAATCCCTGCATCCAAATATATACACAGGAATGTCTTAGAAAATCATTCGTGGTATGACACTCTTTAGCTAGTATAGTAACATTATTATTGCAGACCTGGAACATCAGACAGCATCAAATTCAGGAGCAGCTTCCTACGAATTTCCTGTGCATGGTAAACTTCACGGAGAAAAATTGCATGTTCTTTGACTCCTTGAATTCCAAAAGTGGTCGGCTGTGATCCTAAAGCAATTACTAGCTTATCATACGAGATTGCAAACCTCCAAGGATCTGGTGTTTGCATACCCTCAGTTACAGTCTGACAATGAACCTTCAAAGCCAAGAACCAAATTCTAAACAGGTAAGACTAGATGTAACTATGTTTAACATAATACAAATATCATATTTTCAACCTTTTTCAAAAAGATTCATGTTGAATGAAAATGGAAATGATGCGACAGATTTAGAAAATAAACAAAAGTGAAGGGGAGGAAAAAGCTACAACAGAAAAAGGGAAAAAGTTAACAAACCACGTGCTTATCTGGTTGAATTCCAGTACAATTGGCAAGGAAGAAATAAGAACCAGGCTCCGTAGAAATAGCGGGTTGGATCCTGGCAATAGGCTCGGCAACAGATCTGAATTCGAGAGTTCCAACACATGTGGAAGCCAAAAGAGGAGTAAAGACCATATGATTGCGAGGAGAGACGCAAACAATGTCATAGATTTTAGGGTCCAAACCCTTCATAAGGCGGCATCCCGCCCAACCAGAACCCAGAACCACCACGCGCGGCTTCTCATGGGGCTTCGTTGGGGGCAAACCCGAATACTGAACCGGATCAATCGACGGTTTCTGGTCAGATGGAGGATTAGAGCTCAAGTGTGATACGAAAAGAATCGGATCTTTGGCTCTGCGAGTCTGAGAAATATTTAAGGCGGAGAATTTGGAAAGATTTCTGAACCAAGCCATGGTTGATAATGATCAGTGCATATGCATTAGTAATAGACTAGTATTAGTCTCCTCTGAAGGTATTTATGCATAGGAATAGGGGATTGATTGGATTAGAAGGAGAAGAAGGATTGACAGAGAGAAAGAAAGAGAAGAGAAGAGAGAATGTCCAAGAGTTGCGGAGAGGTGCGATGAGTTTGACTTGGTTGAAGATGAATCTGGATTAGGCGATTAGCTGAGTCAGCTAGTGACATGGCAACTCTTCTCCGCCATCAATGTCCACCCTTGTTTTCTAGTCAATCTGTGATCCTTGACTGCTTGACATAACAAAATATGAGTTGTAGTGAACCTAGAATCATCTTCTCTCTTGTTTGGCCTTCACAAATGTCACTGTTAGTGTTAGGAGAAGGGATTGGATCATGTTTAGGGTTAGGTCCTGTGAGTGATGATGTGTATCTCAACCAGATCATTTATAAATTTGTTATTGCTAGCTTAGCTCAACTGCTCAACTATAATTAGCTTTATCAATTGGCACGCGTCATTTTCTAATTGACAAAAGTTTGCATTCGTTTAAAGCAAAGCATAAATACACTCAGCTATGCGCTTATTGAATTTATGTTACTACCACAGTCCACACGAAAACTTTTCCAAATTTTGCACGAATAATAATGATATATGATATCTGAAGAAAAAGATAGAGAGAATAGCTTTTCGGAAACTCACACACAGACTTATTATTTATTACAAGCTCATGTAGTTGTAAAACATTATTCATTCATTACACAATTTGAGATGATTGTTTAAATCTTAAAATGATCCAAAAAGGCAACAATCAGCAGTAAGCTAAGACAACTTCTCCATAGAAAGAGCCTTTTAAGGCATAAACTATAAGAAAGTTCACTTCAAAGTTAGAACAACCAAAAAAGAGCTACAATCACAAGAAAGATGTTTAAAAGCTCCACATCCGATAAAATCTACGATCAATAGTCTCGCACTTGCATTACTAGCAATTCACATCGTATATCAGATGAAGGTATACATAGGCAAGGTCCAACCACGGCCTTCAATGGTTACAATATCCTAGTAAGCTACACAATGCATTAAAAGCAGTCCGTCTGGAAGAGACAAAAATCTATTGGGGCCTCATCATCGTTTCTTAAAACCATACTTTTTACGCTCATAGAAAAGATCAGTCTTAGCACTCCCTAAATTAACAATTTTAGGGCAACCATCTCTATCTTTCTCCTGCTGTGTACACTCCTTGCAGTAGTAGGCATCAGATATTCCTACTCCTCCACATATGACACATCTACCTTGAAAAGACCCATAGTTGCATTCATCACAAACCCGGACAAGTGTGCAAGGACGCACATAAGAGTCACAAATCACACACTTGCCATCACATTTCTCACATAGTCGTCCAATAGCAATTCCAGGCTGCTTCCTGCACATAATCAAATCTGGATGATGCTTGGCCATGTTTTCAACCTCCTAGGTAAAGACCTGCAAGGACATTTCAAAGTGAAACAAAATACAAGTGTATCAGTTAAATGCCACACTTGGGGAAGAAGAGACAAATATGGCATAAGTTCACAATAAAGATGGGAATACCTTCAGTGTAAGGGTAAGGTTAGTAATTATCAATCTCCTAGATTATGAAATTATTAGATTCTTTAACTCAAGCATTATTCCCCCTTTTTCCTAAGTAATTAGCTAGTACAATTAGGAACAGAATAGGGTTATAGCCAATGCTGAGAACAGACAACTGACTACCTTCAATTCATAAAAACTACAGAAACTCTAGTTGTCCAGTGATTTCCCACATAATGGATTCGTTAGGCAGAATTAGTCAATGACTGTCAATCATAAAATAACAAGCAGCATACCATGCGTGTGCACACATATTTAAATATATCACTTTAATCGTTGTATTTCTATTTAACCTCCGCTGGGCTATACCAGTATCTCCTCGTCCTAACAAGCTGAGAAACCTTGAATATTAAAGACTACAAACTTTCTAGCTGGACTTTGCTTGATAACTAAAGTACTAAAGGATGGACAAAGCAGTTACATTTTACACCATATATCTCATCCAGAGATCAAAGGCTATACAAAAGTACAAAACTCAGAACGAATATGGCTCAGGACCAATTTATCCATCAATGGTTCTTCTATTGCCCAACTCGAACACATAAAGCTAAATAACCCATCTACAAATCAACATGTACTCTTTGTCTCAATAAAAGCGTTGCGATAGTCTGACATCAATGATTACTGGAAAAAAAACTTTTCCAACATGTATCACGCTGGGACTTCTTCAAAAGATAAAAACATAATGATATATTTCCTATCATGATCCTTAATGAAATAATGAATAGTAAATTTGTTTCGTTATTGTATATGTATACAACTATACATGATAAATCTTAATGGCTTCTATGCAAGTGAATGTAAAATATGTTTAGTCTTAGGGTAAAGGGTGCCGAGTAACTACTCTATCCACATACAGAAAAAGTGCATGTTCCTGTGTGGACAAACATCACAAGAAGTTTGTACCAAAAAAAAAAAAAAATAAAAGAGGTCTGCTNAAAAAAAAAAAAAAATCAAAAGAGGTCTGCTATCTCAAAACTGAAACAAAAGGCTGACGATATGTACAGTCATATATCACTCATCACCAATGAAACAGACCACTACATAAAAATTCATCAGCCTGTATAAATGATTACTTCACCTAAATCTCATAGGAATCATTCTCTCCAGAAAGGGAAGAAAATTAGAATATATATAGTATTCTAAATTACACAAGTGTCTCAAAAGGTTCTCATAAATTCCATTCCTCCTCATTTTGAGAATCTCCTGAAGAGTGAAGAGAGAACGACAAAGAGTACACTAGTTAACCCACAAGAGAGAATAAATTACTGTACTTAATACAATTAGATGCAGATTTCTAGCATAAAACAGAGAAGAGAGAGTGAGAAACGGAATTGTAGAAAGGGGCAGCAAGTCGGTGAAGAACTATATAGAATGCTGAACAAAAACCCAAGAAGCAAAAAACGAAAAGAAATTGATATCGAGAAGTACGACAAGAGATCAAATAAAACTTTATAATTATATGATAGAATGGTGCACAAAAACGAAGCATGTCATGTCTCACGTAATAATCGAAGGCCTCAGAATACGAAGATGAAGATGGAGAATAAATTAAGGTTAAGAAAGTTAACCTACGGTGAAGAATAGTGTTGCTCGTAGCTGTGTCGTGAATGCTTCGACCCGCTTCAGAAATCAGAACGGTGATTGGAAAAAGAAAAAAAGAAAAGAGTACAAGGCAGGCTTTATAGAAAGTGAGCATAATTAAGATTTAAGAAGAAGGAGAATCTGTGGAAGAACGTCTCAGACTCAGAACAATCCAGATCCAGCCGAACATATATGGGCCTATAGTGGGCTAAAGTATCCATTGGACGTCAAGACTCATTTTTTGACATATTTGAAATGTTTTGGCCTAAGCCCATTAAAGGGTTGTTTGGTCAATGAGAAAAAAGATTTGTAAGTTTCAGACTCACCCTCTGACCAAAAATATAAAAAGACTCACCCGTTTTTCTTATTTCCTTTTCTTGTGTGTTCCGCCTAGGCCTTTCTGCCTATTTCCTTGAAACGCTAAAGCCATTTATTTTTCCTTTTTCCCTCTTTCTTGGACGTGTTCCATTTTTAGCAAATTACTCCTCCATGATTGTGTGTTCCGCCTAGGCCTTTCTGCCTATTTCCATGATTTTGGTAATTCTAAAAACAATCATGGAGGAGTAATTTGCTAAAAATGGAACACGTCCAAGAAAGAGGGAAAAAGGAAAAATAAATGGCTTTAGCGTTTCAAGGTTACTAAGAAAGATAGACAAGGTGAACGATGATAGGAGATGACTATGATTCTTCGAATTTCAAAAAGGCAAAGCAAAGGATTTATGGATTTTCTTTGAATGTGGGTTAAGAAAAGCACCGAAAAAGAGCTTATTTCAAGTATTCTCATAATCTCACGCCTACATCTCTACCTTTCCCATTTGAACAACGCAGGAATTATTTGCTTCTAAATCCAAGAGATCCTCTCCACATTCTCTATTAAATTTCACATTAGTACACTAAATTATTCAAATAACACACCGGCTTAAACAGCATGTGAATTAATAAAAAAAATTATTAATTTTTTATCATCATTTGATTTTATCATACTTTTTATTATGTTATCTTATTAAATCATAAAAAAAAACTTATCTTAGACAATGAGTAACTACTATTCTTTGTCATGCAATTTTATCTTTTCAAATCTCTGATCTTATTTTATCATTTTTTTATCTATTTTATAAATTAAACTTACTACTCCAAAACAATATTTTTCTTTCTTTCTAATTTTATAATTAATTAATAAAAACAACTAATAAGCTTGTTAACTGCTCAAACCGACCGCCCAAACCGCCTATTTATTGATTTGATTTGGTTAAACAAATTATTTTTAACCGCTTGGTTAACAATTATTTCAAACCAATGTGAGCGGTTCGGTTAAAAATATTGTTCATAACCGCCCAAACCGCCCAACAAACACCCCTAATCTTAACGAAATCCCAAACAGATTTGTAATTTGCATTTACAATTTGTTCTCTTTGATTCGAGATTAATGTAAAAATATTATTACTATTATTATCACATGAACTTATTTCCAATTAATATTTAAAATAAAAAACGTAATTAATAAATGTATAAATATTATTATAAAATGCATTTGAAAACTTAAAAGGTTCTTTTACCAAAATATCTTTCAACTGCTATGACATAAAAAACCAGTGGCTTTTACACTATTTATTGTAATCTATAATGCAAAGTTTGATTATTGACATGGGATGTAATGAGTTATGAGCCAATAATATAATGACACATGGAAGAGTTAGTTATGATGTGACTTCATACACAATTTTGATTGGTTGAAAAAGTTATTATTTTTTTTATTATTTTTCAATATTAAATTATATCAATGACTATAATTATGCTACATCAGCAATTGCATTCATATCAAGAATTAAACTTTGTATCTTAGACTTACCCTTATGGTATGGACGGATCCAAAGGTTTTGTAATTACCATTTCATTAATCGATTATTAAAAGAAATTAGTTACTACCATGGAGTAGCAATAAAGTAATACAATAAATCCTTTCAAAAGAAAAAAAAGTAATAGAATAAATAACAATTTTTATTTTCAAAGAAAAGTTTTGTAAACCGAAGAATTCCTTAAATTAACACTGTTAGCTTATAAAAAAAAACACTGTTATGCGTTAATATTGATTTTCCTAAACTAATTTAATTATATAGCGTGCAGTGCAGCAGTTAAAAGTTTCGCTCGTTTTTCAACCCATGTGACCACCGTCTGCTGCCTCCTCCTTCCTTCACATCCAAACAAAAACCTACACCATTCATTCATTCTCTTGTTACTTGTTACTTCTTACAGCAAGCACCATTTTCAATACACACCAAATTTAAAGAAAAATCAAAGATTTCAAAACACCTCAATATCCCTCCTCTTCCCTCTTCCTTCCAGTTCCTGTTTTCTCTCTGTTACTAGATTCTGCAATGGGCCTTCTTCCCTCTCGAGCTTCTTCTTGTTCTGTTTTACCTCTAACTTTGGCTCTTCTTTTGCTAATCTTTCTTCAGAGCCGCCCAACTTTCTCTGCTATACTTCTGAGCTTGAGGAACCAGCATAGCCATCTTCACCATCAGAGACCCATGATTCAAGCCAACCAGAGCACTTGCGCCTTGTTCGTTGGCACTTGGGTTCGTGATGATACATACCCTCTTTACCAATCTTCTACTTGTCCAATTATAGACCCAGAATTCAATTGCCAGATGTACGGTCGCCCAGATTCGGATTATCTCAAATACCGATGGAGGCCCCTCAATTGTGAGCTCCCAAGGTACAATAACAATGGGATTTCTGCATACTCTTCTTGTATATTGTGGTATTATTATAGCCTGAATGGATTATATATGTAGCATTTTCATGGTAGGTTCAACGGGGTTGATTTTCTGCTCAATATGAGGGGCAAAACTGTGATGTTTGTGGGTGATTCTCTTGGGCGCAACCAATGGCAGTCATTGATTTGTATGATTTATGCTGCAGCACCTGGAACACAAACGCAATTGGTCAGAGGAGAACCACTCTCGACCTTTAGATTCTTGGTGAGTTTCATTTCTGAGCAAGAATCACATAAATTCTCTCTGTAAGATTTAGGGCATGATTGATAATTTCAATTACGGAGTTACCCGTTTATTTTTTTCTAGTCTGAATTTCTATTCAAGTGAATTAGGAAAGTAAGAATTTTTGCAGATTTTACAGCAGCAAAACAGGTGTTTCCCCTTTTCGTTGAGCTTTCTTTTGAAACTGGAGGGCTTGGGTCAAAGATATTTTGTGTAGGACAGAGAATCTGCTGTGAAAGTTGTTTGTGAGGAGGGACCCATAAGTACTATTGATCATTATGTTTTGGCTAGTTGGTGCAAACTGCAATACACTAATTACATGCTTTTGTGTAGAAAGTAGACTATGAAAAAAGCATTTTACAGCTGCAAGAGAAGAAGCTGATTGGAATTGGGTTTTGATATGGTATATGCAGGACTATGGTGTGACCATTTCATTTTACAGAGCCCCTTATTTGGTAGAAATTGATGTGGTCCAAGGAAAGAGAATTCTGAGGTTGGAGGAGGTAGATGGGAATGGTGACGCATGGAGGAATGCTGATGTGCTATCTTTTAACTCAGGACATTGGTGGAGTCATGAAGGATCTCTCCAAGGGTATGCACTATGCAATCTTAAGAATTTGTTATTAGGTTTCCAGTTGTTATGTTTTATTTATGCAATTCCTAAAAGATCATTAGGTAATACCAAAATCTATGCCTGTGTTATTCTGTTTTTTCAAGTAATTAAATCGTCAAAGTGCAGGTGGGATTACATAGAATTAGGGGGGAAATATTACCCTGACATGGATCGTTTGGCAGCAATGGAAAGGGGTCTGAAAACATGGGCAAATTGGGTGGATTCTAATATTGATAGAAGCAGAACCAAGGTCTACTTCCTGGCAATTTCTCCTACACACTACAAGTAAGGGCTCTCTCTCTCACGCACACATTTTAAACTGTTTTCTCTCTCTTACATTATTATATTGATATTGATTATGATTATTGGAACAGAGGGTGGGATTTCTAGGCTTCATAATGGCGTGTTTCATTAGTTGGAGTGTATGGGATTGGGAGTAGGACCCTTCTTTTTGACCCAGTTGCCAGATTGCATGATTTGGGCTCAATCTACATATACACATTAATAAATGAGTATGACACATAATTTAAGGATTATTATTTTGATATATCTTATCATTAGCCCTCGTATGAGTTTAGTATATCGAAATGACGTTATAGACCCCACCCATCTAGAGAAAACTCTAGTTTGGTCCAAGTGGAATCTGTCTACTATCTGCTGGTTCGAAAGTTCTTAGGCTTGTGTTTGTTAGTCTTATCACTATCACAAACTAGCATATTCAGACCTTAATGTATTACATGAGATGGGATATTAAATTGGGCATGATTTACCCCCCAAACTGAATATATGCTCCTGAGAATTTTCGTCCTAGCTTAAACATGTATAATAATATTATAATTATATTATCATAGTAACATCAATAGGTTTTATTAGGAAGCACTAAAAGAAATTTATATGATTTCAGTAGTGTCATATTAAATTTAGGGTAAATTACACAGAAGGTCCTTGTAGTTTGGGGTATTTCGAGATGGGGCCTTAGTAGTTTGAAAAGTTACAATTTGGGGACAGAAGTTTGCTCCATTAGCAGAAAAAGACCTTCTGTCCAAAATTTAACGAAATTTTAGGCTAAAATACCATTTTAAGATCCTAATTATTAATTTTCTATGCATTCAACTCCTTGTTTCTATGATGGAAGGATTTTGATGCAAAAGTAAAAAATTCTCGGGGACTTTGACTTTGGCTATTGAAAAAATGGTTAATATAATTGCAAAAGGATCCCTCGTATTCTGTCAAATTAGAAAATTTCTCAATAGCCAAAATCAAAGTCCCTGAAAATTTTTTGTTTTTGCATCAAAATTCTTCCTTCATAGAAACAAGGAATCAAATGCATAGAAAATTAATAGATAGGGTCTTAAAATGATATTTAAATTTTGGACAAAGAGTCTCTTTCTGCTAATAGAACAAACCTCAGGCCATAAGTTGTAACTTTTCAAACTAAATAGACCCGATCTCAAAATACCACAAACTACAAGGACTTTTTATGTAATTTACCCTTAAATTTATATAGCAGACGTACGAGGACTTTTTAATCTTTTCAAGCCTATGATACCTGAGATGCCATAACAATATTGATTGATTTTCATTATAAGTATTTTATTTTTCATAATAGAAAAGATCTTTTGTTTATATATATGTATAATTTATTTATATATATAATGTAAAATTAAAAATAATTATACAGATATAAAAATTGTGTAGATGTACTTGCCTACTTGGTTGTCGCTTTCGAAAGCAATTGATGCTCTCTCACTGTCTCACATGTGGTGCTATGGGCTCCTTTTATTGCCTTTCCATTATCCGGCTAACATGAACGAAGCTGATTTTCGTGTGCGTGTACTGTCAAATAGTTTTCAAAAGAAAAAGGAAAAAAAAAATGTGTCGGTGGAAAAATAATTTATGTTTATGTGGATGAATATCCTCAGGCCGCCTAATTCACACAACATATATTTAAATTTTATGTGGAAGAAATATAAATAAATGAACATATCTGGCAGGCTTTTGATAAATTTTTTTTTTCCATAAAATTTTGGAGAACTTGTTTTTTTCCCGGTCGGAAGGAATTTGTGTTTCAATTATTATATTTCTTTTGAAAAACTTACACTTACTGGGGGAAAAAAACAGCCAGAGTCTGAATCAGCCACATTATAGGGCTGATTTTGTTCTGTTTGGGCTTTATCTCACCCACAATTTTGAACTAATGTGACTTTATATTTAGGGCTTGATATTGATATGAAGCATAAAAATAGTAGCATGAATGTGTAGTGAAAAGAAAATAGGGTATTAGTCCTTCAAATTTTGAAATAGATGATACTGATATGCAGCCCGAATGAATGGAGTAGTGGAACAAGCATGGCAACATCAAAGAATTGCTATGGTGAAACTGCACCGATTTCTGGCGCGGCGTACTCCGGCGCATACCCGGAGCAGATGAGGGTTGTGGACATGGTGCTGAGAGAAATGAGGGAGCCACCATATTTGCTTGACATCACTATGTTATCTGGACTCAGGAAAGATGGTCATCCTTCTATTTACAGTGGTGACTTGAGTCCTCAACAGAGAGCCAACCCTTACCAATCTGCTGATTGCAGTCATTGGTGCCTTCCTGGCTTGCCTGACACTTGGAATCAACTACTTTATACTTCATTATTCTCCTAACTTTTACCTTTTAACAACCAATTTAACATGCTTATCTCCCTCCCATTTCTTCTTCTTCCCTTAACATTATTTGGTAGGGTTAGATGCATTTATTTGAAGGGTTGCCTAATTCCAAGCTTGCAACTCTTCACCTGTATATTAATTCATGCTAATGAGCCATAATTATAACTTATAAATGACTTACCGATAGCATTATGAATTTATGATAGTTTTCCTTACATGGTGTAATTTGGTGTCATCACTTCTATCATATATTTGACCCATTCGAGACCGTTTAGACGTGGCTAATTGGTTGGTTCAATGTAACGCCAATGAGCCTGAAAGCTGAAATCCCCATTTATCGGAAGTTTTGACTGAAATGTGATTGGTGTCTTGGTGGTTAAATATTGGGGTGTGAGTTACAAATTTGAACTTCAAATTATACAGATACTGAGAAAACAACTGGTATCCCTATGTCATTCTGTAATATAAACTCAAGTTACTTTTCTGCTCTTGCATTTCCTAACATATTTATATCATTTTCCATCATGTATAAGGGTATGCCAATTAGTTTTTTTTTTTTTTTGAACAAAGGGTATGCCAATTAGTTAATGTACATGATTTGTCAATTTTATAATTTAACATAGTCTTTATAAATGTCTCATGGTTGATTGATAATATATTTATTCAATTTTTATGGTTCAAATAATATTTACGAATGGATCAATTGTTTGTGATTTTTTCAATTAAAAAAAAAATTAAGTCCCATGAAGCATTGTATATAAAAAACACACTAGAGTAGGATAGAATGAACTCATTAATAATTGAAAATCTATTTATTGAAATACAATACTTGAATTTGCATTCACCTAAAGTCCTTGAGCTTTGGCGTTAGCTTGAAAACAGAGCATAACACAGTAAACTAAAGAGTAGATCATAAACTTAAAACCCAGCAGCACAAGTTCGTAGCCAAACTAAGTACAAGAACATGATGTGGAGTGGATAAACGCAACACTTTCCCCCCTCTAGCTAACTAGGAATGAAGCCTTATCAAAATATAAAGCATGGCCTTCAACATTAATTATACAGTAGGCAAAAGTTGCATTTATACTATATATATAATCTTCAATCTTGATGTAGCACACAATTTATTCCGTTGGACACTGATGCATACATTAGCTTTTGATAGCAACTCCAAAAGGAATTTCCATCTTGGGTATGATCTTCTCTGGTTGCACAGCTTTAGTTTCTTCGTCATAAGCAGAGACATGTACTCCAAGTGCTGCTCTTCCTGAAGGATCAAGATTCTTAGACCATGTAGCATCCCACTCCACTGCTTTTGCTGTGCTGCATGCAACACTTGCTCCTCCAGGAACGGTAAGCCTCGCCGAGTTCTACAACACCAATTTCATACATAAGTACTTGAAAATTGATTCAAGCCTCACATTCATCATCAATAGCTAGCTAGATTCATTCATTTCAGATTGATTTGTTCAAGTTAATTAATTACCTGTGGGAAGAACCTCTCAAAGATCATTCGGTAGTAGTAAGCTTCTTTGGTTGTGGGAGTGTTGTGAGGGAAAATATTAGCAGCATTCATCATCATTTTATCACTCACCTGTCACACATTCATAGAGAGAAAAGTCAATACATAATATGCATAAGGAGGAAATGGGATTTGAGAGAAGGAAAAAAAAATTGGAGATTGATGTTTTACATGTTTTGCGGCATGTGCCTTAAGGCCATCAATCCAACTGTACCCAACTCCGTCACTGAATTGTTCCTTTTGCCTGTATAAAATGTGCTGCAACAATATATTTAAAAAATTTAAATGTTAGTTTCCTAATCTGCATATATATATATATATATATATAGCTGCAACTTGCAAAATACCTTTGGCAGATATGGATGCTCCTCATCATCAAAGGCTCTCCTCAGAACCCACTTCTCGATTCGTCCTTCTTCTCGTTTTATCTGTACATGTTGAAAAATAAATTAACAAAGTTGAGAACCTACTTAATAATTAACTCTGCAACTTGTAACACTAATAACAAGCCCATACCATTTTGTACTCAGGATCAATGTTCATTGCAACATTGATAAACTCTTTGTCAAGAAATGGTACTCGAGCTTCCAAACCCCAAGCAGACGTGGCTTTATTGGCTCGCAGGCAATCATATTGATGAAGTGCTTTAATCTGCATACAAATCTCAACCTTTTAGTTCATTGTAATTTAAGTATAGTTTCATAATCGTTGAATGAGTGCATAATTATTGTATGTGTTTGACCTTGCGGCAAGTTTCCTGGTGGAATTCCTCCTTGTTGGGGGCTTTATGGAAGTAAAGATAGCCACCAAAGATCTCATCAGATCCTTCTCCAGAGATAACCATTTTGACTCCAAGTGACTTGATCTTGCGTGACATCAGAAACATAGGTGTGCTTGCTCTTATTGTAGTCACATCATATGTTTCTATGTGGTATATCACATCCTCAATGGCGTCTATGCCATCCTGAACTGTGAAGTGAAACTCATGGTGCACTGTTCCTATGTAGTCTGCCACTTCTCTTGCAGCCTTAAGATCTGGCGACCCCTGCTCAATTAATGTAATTAATCACGTTAATTTAGAATAATTAAGAATGTTTAGTTAAGAGTTGAGATAAGAAAAATGTGATATACGGACCTCAAGGCCTACACAGAAAGAGTGTAGTTTTGCTCCCCATTGTTTAGCAGCCTTTGTGTCAGCCAAGTAACGAGCAGTGATGGATGCAACCAAGGACGAGTCTAACCCTCCAGATAGTAACACTCCAAATGGCACATCTGTCATCAATCTTTTTATCACTGCCTGTAATTGTTCATCACCACATATTTAATTTCATTAATTAACACCATCAATATCAATACATATCTAATTTGTTATGTGTGTAACAGAGAGAGAATATTTGAAAAGAAATGAAACCTTTTCGAAAGCATGTCTCAAAGCCAAGGGATCATAAGGGGCAGATGGAATGGCCTCAGAGAACCAAGGAGGATTATACCATCTACGGAAGCTTCTTTCTTTGCTAGAGTACAAGTGACCAGGAGGAAACCACTCAAAGTGTTCACAGTCATCGTTAAGCCCTTTTAACTCCGATGAAATCCAAACAGACCCTACATATATATATATAAATGAATATGTACAGTACTCAATTAAATTCAAATACAAGTTTAAAGATTCAGTTAATTACCATCTAGTCCCCAACCGATGTAAAGGGAAGTGACACCTATAGCATCTCTTGCAACGATGAAGCTGTTGTCTCTTGTATCCAGAAGAACAAACGAGAAGATGCCATCCAGCATGTCAACAAAGTTCTCTCCATATTCCTCGTACTGTAGTGATCATTAATTAATTGTACGATCGAGAAGAAACTAATTAAAACAGATTTTGTAATTATCTTGATGAATGACTATTAATTAACTAACCAAGTGCGCAATAACATCACAGTCACTGCCTGTCCTGAACTTGTGATTGGACAGTTGTTTCCTCAGTTCTTCATGGTTGTATATCTCTCCATTCACCTGTTTATTTTACCAAAATCATCTTCTTAATGCAAATATATTCTATTTCAACGGCTAAGGTGAACTTGCAAATGAGTCTAATTAATGGGCCAACATGATGGTGCAATCAATTGAAGCCGAAACTGGATAGATTCCAATTTCGCTTGTGGGAATATAATATGACCAGAATAGTGTAAAAGAGGAATGATGGAGAAAGGATATTCATACAAAAAAAAATGTAAGATGAAAAGTGTGGCCCACCGTGACAACAACGGATTTGTCTTCATTAAAGAGAGGTTGATCTCCAGAAGCTGGATCAACTATGGCTAGCCGTTGATGAGCCAAATAGCAGTCACCATGCTGGTGGAGCCCACTCCAATCTGGACCACGATGTCTCAGTCTGTAACATCACAAATCAGATCACCTCTAATTATCATCATCAAGATATTCACGTCTAATATTTTTTATAATAATAATAATTTAAAATCAATTTCATGTATAATATACTATATTTATATGTAATTATTCAATTTGCACTTTCTGACTGAACCATTTTCTCATACACTTTCAACGGCTCAACAAGGATATTGGAGCTAATTTTTGCGTCATCAAGGAACCAATAATTGGAGTACAAGATGGAACCCACACAGCATTAAAAAAATACTTCTAAGTTGCCCACTTACGAAAGACTTGGATGGTTGATTATCCTTAAATACTTGTTAATCCTCCAAGATGGCAAGTGGGTGTGGGTCCCAATCCATGGCAGTAACTATAATTAAGGTCTAATTTCATCATAGTTATAACTTAGTCTTCCATTAATGTGTATCACGGACCACAGATATATTACCATCATGGTTGAAAATTAAAGAATAATTATTGCTTTCTCACCGTCTAACTCTCAATATCAGTGCTTGTTAGCAGAGAAATTTAAAAAATTTTACTCGAATCACTTTAGATGTAACTTGTCCTATATTTCATTTAATAATTTTACTTTATTATTATATATATACTAATTATACGTATTCGATATATTACAATAATACATGATTGATTAACTGAATACCTACGTAGATAAACTTAATTGCAAACTGCAAAAGTCCAAACTCGAAAGAAAACAATAGAAATCATGTAAGAATCTGAGTTGGTTCACAAACTCACAAGGTTATGAAACTTTTGACGAAAACAACATAAAAGTTGAGCAGATGAGGGTTAAAAAGTGAAAAATAAGAGAGAAAAGAACAACTAGGTGATAGGACACACGTAATACGTATGCAAAGCATATATATATATATTAATTAAGGAAAAGGCACAAATTAACCATGGAAGTCTCTGATGAATGCATATAAAGTTCAAAATAAAGGAAACAAATTAAAGACGTGCATAAATATTGGGAAATGATAATCATGAACAGGGTGTGTGTGTGAAAGAAAGTAATTAAAGGGATTTTTTTTTGGCAATAATTAAAGGGATTAATGAAATGAAATTTGCCTGCGAGAGAGCTCGAGGACTCGGACTCTTTTAGCTTGGGAATTGTCAGAGCAACCAAGGACGGCGAGTATTCCACACATTGTGAATTAAGGAGAGAAAAGAAAAGAATGGGATCGGAGTGGAAATTAAAGAAAGATGGATGATGAGATGAGAATGAAGATATGTTTGATGGATGATTACACTAATGAATTGAAGGAGTAATAAGATACAACTTACAAGTGTGTTGTGTATTACACGCTTGTGAAGGCAGGTATTTATAATGCAGGGGCATCATCTCTCTCGCTTCGCAACGACGTCGTTTCCAATTACCTGTCGCTGTCTGATTACGTACATGCCTTCTCACCGGCTACCGGTATCATCCACAACTCCACCGCCTCTTATTTTAATCCAAAATCTTCCCACAAAACTATCAACCAAACAAATTTCACCACTTATAATTCAATTGCTTTTTTCCTCCGACTCTTTAATTAGTATATATATAACTGACTCTGCATACTTAAAGATATGTCAATATTATTTTTAGGATAAAGTGTACTTTTGGTCCCATAACTTTTGCTAAGGTCTTAATTTGGTCCCATAACTTTTATTGTTGCACTTTTGGTCCCATATCTTTTGCTCAAGTTACAGATTTGGTCTTGTGTTACACTTTTGGTCTCATATCTTTGGGTCATCTTACAGAATTGGTCTCACATATTTTAGTCAGATTGCAGAATTGATCCTATATCTTTGGGTCAGATGCAGAATTGGTCCCTTATATTTAGATCATGTGAGACTGATGGTGAAATTTTTTACAAAAATATAAGACCAATTCTGCAACTTGACCAAAAGATATGAGACCAAAAGTGATACGGGACCAAATTTGCAACTTTTTGCAAAGATATGTGACCCAAAGTGTAACAAAAAAGTTATGGGACCAAATTGAGACATGAGCAAAAGTTATGGGACTAAAAGTGTACTTTGATCTTATTTTTAAATATTAAACTATAAAACTATTTTAAAACATAAATTAATTTTTATTTAATTTAAAGTTAAAAAATAAATAATGAGACGTTAAATGATTTTTTAATATTAAAATAAGTAAATGGTGAAAATTATTCCTTAAATAACTTCTTCCTACTTCTCAAAATAATATTTAATTTCTGTGTATATAATATGATTTTGGAAGTACACTACTAAAACATTGCAGAACCATATGTTAAGGGCTTGAAATGTATTTAAATATTATTTAAATTTCTGTGTTTTTTTTGTTAGTGGATGCTATATGTCTTGAAATGTATTTAAATATTATTTTTATATTTTAAATTTTATATTATTTTGAAGAAGAAACAACTCAACTTTATTTTTGTAACTTGTTACCACTTTTTTTTTATATTTAAAATAGCTCACTTTATAATAACATTTTTAGGTTAAGTACATGGTTAAATTATGATAAAATTAGAAATTTATAATTTTTTTTGTATAAATTTATCGTCGATAGCAATAATTAATTTATTTGTTGTCAGTCTTGTATTTATTATTAAATGATTTTTTTAGAAAGAAATTAAGATCAAGTGAATAAATCATTAACATACATTCATGTGTTCAATATAGATTTATGGTTATGGTTATGAAGACACCTAAATGTATGTCAACTTTTAATTTTTATTATGTTTTAATAATAAGTTAGTTTTGATTGTGGTTAGGAATGTTCTGTTATACTTTAAGGCCGGAGCAAGTAAGACGTGCCTTTCTGACTAGGTTCTCAATCCCCCATCCTCGTTAATTGACATTTTGACTATAGATGGTGCTATGACTTTCATAAGTTTGAGTGTTGAAATTTCCAATCATCCTTAGTTCTTGTTTTTCTTATATTTTTTATTTTTTTCTGTTTCTGTTTGTGTTGTAGGGATACTTTTGATAAAAAAAAAAAAACATAATACTTAATGCGTGTTTGATTCTATTTTTGAAAAATAGTTTTCTGTTTTAAAAAATAAAAAATACACATTATTTTTTGTTTTCAAAATAAAAAATTATTTTGAAAAACCAAATCAAACATGTCCTAAGTTTGTTAGTATATGAATGAACAAAATAAATGTAATACTTCGGCCGGGTAAAAAAATATTTTATATTCAGTCATTTAGAAAATTCGTGAGGAAGGAATTAATCTCTACTCTTAACAATAGATAATCTAGACTAAAATAAGCGTATGACTTTACATTTCTTATTGATCAATAACTATGTATTAATGCATGAATTCAAAACAAACTTGCAATTTTTCCAACAACGTTAACTTGTGATTTAATTTATAGAAATTTATGTTGCAGAAGCTTGCGTCATAGGCAATAACATGACGTGTTATCGACGTGGCTTTGATAATTGACGAATTTGTCATTTGATTGTAACTGAATGAATTTGATACAAACCGATAGGGTGTGTTTGGATTAGAAGTAGGTAATGAAATGATGATTTTATGTAAGGAAATGGTAATGAGAAAATTATGTAATGAAAATTGTGTTTGGATTAGTTTGAGATGTAATGAAAAAAATAGGATGTGAAATTATGAAAAAGGGTATGTAATGATTGTGATTGGTTGAAATAAATATATGATTTTTTTAAATTGTATAAGGTAGAATTGATAATTGATAATGGAAATAGATAGAAATAAAAAAATAATATTTTGACTTTTTGGTTGTGGTGGTTATGAAATGAAATGGTAATGAAATTGTCTCGGAATTTGTGCTAGATGTGAATATTTGTAATGAAGGTTGGAGTAGTATTATGTAATGAAATGAAAG
>QANZ01048675.1:63411-74154 GCA_003254925.1 Chamaecrista fasciculata
TTATGGTATGGTGAATGAATGTAAAATACAATATTTTTCATTTTTTCTTTTAAATAAATATATATTGGCAACCGTTAAATTATCTGAGCAGAAGAAAACAGATAATTCTGTTTCCCTGTTGGGTATAGTAATGCATTCTTATGTATATATTTTATATACATATTGCATAAGCTATCTAACTTCCTTCTCTCTAATTCGGTCCCAACATGTATAATTAACGTTTGATTTGCTTGTAATAGTTAATTAATACATTCTCATTAATTATAACCAGTCTCGGTCCACCACACACTAAAATTTGCTTTATATTTATGGTCAAAATCTCAATTTAGTCCCTAATGTTTACTTCAAATTATGTTTTGGTGTTTAATATTTTTTTTATTCTATTTTAATCTTTTAATATTTTCCAACTGTTTTGTTATGGTCTCTAATATTTCCTAGTAGGTTCGAAAATTTAGTACCTAATGTTTACTTCGAATTATGTTTTGGTGTTTAATAATTTTTTATTCTATTTTAATCCTTTAATATTTTTCAACTATTTTGTTATGGTCTCTAATATTTTCTAATAGGTTCGAAAATTAGTCTCTAACTCTTGAATATAGTTATATTTCTTTCGTTTCAAATTCGAATATAATGAAATCGAAGTTTTGAGTTATTTTTTTAAAAAAATTTCTCTACTTAACTATAACAGTTGGCAAACAAAGTTAAATTATACTTAAAATTGTACCTAAAAGTGAACCTCTTCTTTCACTTTATAACATTTTAAATTAAATATCTTTGGTAAAAAAAACAAAAAATATTATGAATTAACCTATATTAAAAATACAAATCAATACCACAACACTTTTACAACGATGCATCAAATCAGCATCTCATTCATTATATTATCTGTCCAATAAAAGGATAAAATATAAAAACACTTTTTTCCTTGTTTTTCTTTCATTTATTTTCTGTCGTCATTCCCTATATAGTTAATGTTTTTTATCCTTTCAATTTTCAGTTTATTGAATGTCTTTTAAAATACAAAAATATATGGATACATCAAAGCCAATCCATTATTGCAATGTCTTTACAGATACATCAACCCCCTTTAAACCTTATTTATATATTATCTCACGAGCATTTATACACGAGCATATATGGACACACAATCCCACCATTATATTCTCTGATTTTTCTGGCTATTATTCAATGTATATTTGCCGCGTTTCCATGTGAAATTTGGATAAGATCTGCCTTAGCCAATAATTGGAGTCATATGGTTCTTTTATTTTTCAAAGCTAAAAGAGGGAGAACAATAGTATTAAATTATAGGAAATAAGAACATGTATATGTTATGTTTAAGAAAAAACAAGACATTGAAGATATATAGCACTTGTGTATATCAAAAATACAAGTCCCTTTCCTGGAAAAGGTCAAATTGGACGTACGATACACAAATCTCACTATACCTTAATTACTACTTATCCTTGTGAACCTTATCGATATATATTTGAGGTCAAGTTTTCAAAACTTGTAGCTTACTGCAGGTTAATTGATATTTCAGAGGTGAAAATTATTTTCTTCTTCATGTGGGAATTTCCTAATTTTTAACCTAATGGGTGTAATTCAAGTAGACCATTATATATTTGGCCAAAAAAAAAAGTAGACCATTATATATGATATTTTTTAATATTAACTTTTAGTGGTATTAAGTAAAAGCTAGCATTACCAAATTAAACTATTTAATTCAACTACACCAAAATGTAGCAAAGAAACAAATTAAAGTAGATCTGAAATATGTGTTTTATATTTTTATTCACCTAGCTAGCTATATAAAGTTGCTGTATCTTAGCGTTTTTTTTTGTTGCATGATTTCATGAGTATATAAATAAAGTGATAAAACTAGTTATTGGCATCTAGAATTTAGTTCTGGAATATCCCATGGGAACTTGACCGGTGTAACATGTGAATTTTACAAACATAATTGCAGCTTCAATTCTGTCATCAAACAAAAGTTTTTTTAACAATCAGAATATCAAATAATTAATAGTTAATAATTTTGTATAAANAATTTCGAAATTAATAGAACAGATGAAACATAAACCTAAACATTGTTGAACTTGAGGACAAAATATGCGCAAAAATAAGTCCTATACAGAAGAAATCTTGAGGACTAATAGATCCTACATGGAATAAATCTTGAGAATACAAATCATCATTAAATGTATTGTCAACAAGCTGCTTAATCTCACACTTACTGTTTATCAGAGAAGAAATCATCATCCCAAATGTAGATGTCGTCGACTTCCACCAACAAGAAAAAGCAGAAAAACATGATCTGAAGGTCACCACTAAGCAAGACTGAACCAGATCTTAAACGAAATAACATCCATAAAGAAAACACATCACAAAAAGGGGAAAACACTACTAAAAGATGACATAATCAGATCTGAGAAAACATCACCAAAATGGGGGACTAAATTAGATATGAATTTATTGAAACAAAAACCGAACAAAAAACATGAGAAAGGGAAGGAGGAGGGAGAAGTTGCCTGTACGGCCAGGAAGAAATGTAGAGGAAGACGACGACTAGGGTTTAGAGAGAAAAAGGAGAGAGCAACGTGTATGATTTGTCTAAAATTGATAATTGACTAATGGAAATTTTGTTTAACAGGAAGAACTAATGTCCTTATCTCACAAATGTTGTGAATTTAAACTCAAACATTCATTACAAATAAAGAAATATTTTATATGTAGTGTCTCATAATACTTCAAATAAGAAAGAATCTGCAGAAATCGATGATGATGCATGTGTGTGGTGGTAGTGTTGGGGGTTTGGACAACAAAATTTCTTGAGAGGTATATGGTACCACTCAAGAAGATAAAGATGATGTCATATATTAATATCATCTCAACCCTTCTTATTGAGGGTATCTTCTATACAATACTGAAAGCATCTACATATATATAATCATTAATAAAATATAGGCCAAAATGCACAAACACCCCCTGAGTTTTAGGTCAGGTGCACATAACACCCCTAAGTTTTAAAATTGTGCATGAAGGACCCCTGAGTTTTTAATTTGGAGCAACCAACACCCTTCTGTCAACTTGCCATCCAAATTCAGGGTTAAGTGCCACCTCATCACAATTTAAAAAGGCCAAAAATCCTATTTTGGTTCCTCATGTTTTTTCAAAGTTTCATTTTAGTCCTTAAAAGTTTCTTTCATTCTGCTTTGGCCTCTAAAAAAAAGAAAAAATTGGTTTTCGTCCCTCAAAAATTTTAATTTTTTGCATTGAAGTTATTTTTCTTTTATAATAGGATCAAAACGTATGAAAAATAAATAAATACGGGTTTTAGTGAATTTCACACCAAAATAAAATATCAAAACAAAAAGAAGAACACACGCTGCCTCTTCTTCTTCCTAATGAAAATACCAGTAAGGGTTACTCTAGGAGAAAAAAAATCCAACCAGAATTCCTCTCCAACTCTAAGTAAGTATACATAGATCTATCAAAACGAAAAAAGAACATTTAGTTTTCTCATCCATCGGCGGGTTCTCCACTTTCAAGGCCTTCGCCGTCGCTGGCTATGATCGGCGGTTCGATTGTTATGTCGATGGTCGCCATTTTGAAGCAGTAGAGTGGTAGATCTATATGTACGAGGATGAGGAGAGTGTATTCATTTTCCATAGATCTCATATGGTTTCGTCTGAAGCGATCTGTTTGTTATATGAGTAGATCTATATACTTAAAGTTGGAGAGGAATTCTTGTGGATTTTATTATTATTTACTAGTATATCTTTAGGAAGAAGAAGAGGCAGCGGTTTTTGGTTTCGATTTTTTTTTTTTATTTTGGTGTGAAATTCACTAAAACTCTGATTTATATATTTTTCATACGTTTTGATCCTATTATAAAAGAAAAATAACTTCAATGCAAAAAATTAAAATTTTTGAGGGACGAAAACCAATTTTTTCTTTTTTTTTAGAGGCCAAAGCAGAATGAAAGAAACTTTTAAGGACTAAAATGAAACTTTGAAAAAACATGAGGGACCAAGATAGAATTTTTGGCCTTTTTAAATTGTGATGAGGTGGCACTTAACCCTGAATTTGGATGGCAAGTTGACAGAAGGGTGTTGGTTGCTCCAAATTAAAAACTCAGGGGTCCTTCATGCACAATTTTAAAACTTAGGGGTGTTATGTGCACCTGACCTAAAACTCAGGGGGTGTTTGTGCATTTTGGCCTATATTTTATTAATGATTATATATATGTAGATGCTTTCAGTATTGTATAGAAGATACCCTCAATAAGAAGGGTTGAGATGATATTAATATATGACATCATCTTTATCTTCTTGAGTGGTACCATATACCTCTCAAGAAATTTTGTTGTCCAAACCCCCAACACTACCACCACACACATGCATCATCATCGATTTCTGCAGATTCTTTCTTATTTGAAGTATTATGAGACACTACATATAAAATATTTCTTTATTTGTAATGAATGTTTGAGTTTAAATTCACAACATTTGTGAGATAAGGACATTAGTTCTTCCTGTTAAACAAAATTTCCATTAGTCAATTATCAATTTTAGACAAATCATACACGTTGCTCTCTCCTTTTTCTCTCTAAACCCTAGTCGTCGTCTTCCTCTACATTTCTTCCTGGCCGTACAGGCAACTTCTCCCTCCTCCTTCCCTTTCTCATGTTTTTTGTTCGGTTTTTGTTTCAATAAATTCATATCTAATTTAGTCCCCCATTTTGGTGATGTTTTCTCAGATCTGATTATGTCATCTTTTAGTAGTGTTTTCCCCTTTTTGTGATGTGTTTTCTTTATGGATGTTATTTCGTTTAAGATCTGGTTCAGTCTTGCTTAGTGGTGACCTTCAGATCATGTTTTTCTGCTTTTTCTTGTTGGTGGAAGTCGACGACATCTACATTTGGGATGATGATTTCTTCTCTGATAAACAGTAAGTGTGAGATTAAGCAGCTTGTTGACAATACATTTAATGATGATTTGTATTCTCAAGATTTATTCCATGTAGGATCTATTAGTCCTCAAGATTTCTTCTGTATAGGACTTATTTTTGCGCATATTTTGTCCTCAAGTTCAACAATGTTTAGGTTTATGTTTCATCTGTTCTATTAATTTCGAAATTCTCTGAACATTTGTAAGTGCCGTTTAGCTTTCATATAATATTATTTGTTAGCTTCTTATCAAAACAAAAAAAAAACAAAATTTCCATTAGTGCAAATCAATATTTATTTATTTATTTGCTTTGTAAATTAATTTTTATTCGAATTGATGACACAAATCAATATATATTTATTTGTTTTATAAATAAATTTTCATTCGAACTGATGGCACAATAAATACGAAACCAATTATCTTATATAAAAGGATTATAGTTTTATTAGTAGATTTTTTTTTATTTGATATATATAGATTGTATATAAACATTTTGTTCTTCCTAATTAAAAACAAAAAAACATGTATACATGCTTATTTAAAAGAAATAAACTATATACGCCTTACCTATTAACAATGCTTAACGAATTATTGGAATAGGTAGCTAAGAAAAGGATTAGAATGGATCGAATATCTCCATTTTCTATTTATATATATATATATATATCCATGTTACATGTATTCATGTACACAATTTTTGCAATAATTGAAGTGAATAGAATTCAAAAGAATAATTATAGAATTTATATATATAATTGGGTAAATTATACTTTGGTACCCTATTTCACTTTGGTACCTTGTGGTTAAAATGTAACACTTTGGTATCCTGAACAAATTTTTCGTTAGATTTAGACAAAATTTTGCGTGTGCATTGCACTTACATCTCACATGCCTCACTAAAATTTCATTTTCTCTAACTTTTGGCCAAAACAAAGATTGTATATGATGTTTGTTTTGGCCAAAAGTTATAACCAAACGAGTTTTAGTAAGACATGTCAGATGCACGTGCGAAATTTCGATTAAATCTATCGAAAAAATTGTTCAGGGTACCAAAATGTTACTGGTACAAACCTCAGAGTACCAAAGTGTCACTTTCTAAATCACATGGCGCCAAAATGAAATGAAGTCAAACTACAGAGTACTAAAGTATAATTTACTCTAATTTGATAAGAAAAAAGTTTATACAAATTAAAGATGAAATTGGCAAACCGAGGGATCCGTATATGTATTATCCATCATAGGATCATGTATATCTAATTACTAATTAGTAATGATCCTTATCAGTTATGTATCAACTCACTGTCCTAACGAGGGGACAAAAGGACATGTGGTACATCTTGATAAGGAAATTCACAACACATGTGACTCATCTATATACATCTCTTTGCTTCTTTTATCTCTAAATTAAACGTGACCAACACAGAAATCTCCACCTCATCTCTATTTTAATTTAATTTCTGCCCTCTGCACACAAAAATGGGATTAACAACAATAAAAGAAGTAAACGAAATTAAATAAGGTTACATTTTTTTTAATCGTAATCACGAATTAGTAATTTTCTTGAGAAATAATTTATTGTATTTAATAAAAATATAAAATTAGTATTATTATTATTATGTGTAGTTTGTACACTGTACTTATCGGTTGACGATGAGATAATTGTTTGGGTCTGGAAGAGGAATGGCCCCCTCGGCCCCTCATGATTCATGAACTTATCTTGAGAACCCACGTGTACAGATCGATATTGTTGCTAAAAGTTAAAGTTTTGTGTCACGTATATATGTATATACGAAGTAGTCTATAAAGAGTTCAAATTCGCAATAATTAACTTGATATATTTATAAATTTTAAAATAGGGTTAACCTAATATATCAAATATGTTGGCGTTAGAAATGATATATTTAATTTACTGGTATATTTATAAATTTTAAGTTTATCTTTTGTTTGGAAGTTTCTTCTTAATTATTGGTACTACCTTACCTATAAGAAGTTAAGAATAAAGAAATGTTCTGTTGTTAGAAATGATTGAAGTTGTGAAATGATATGTCATAGAGCCGTCAAAACTTGGACCCGTTTAGCCCGCACAAATGGTGAGTCGGGTTGTAGTAATCTTGGCTCACCAACAATTTTAACCCACGTGAGCTAGCTCACTTGGCCTGTGGGATATAGTGAGCTAACCCGGTGAGCAATGGGATTGGAACTTGGGAGTGGTGTGACCGAAAAAGCACTATATTAATTAATGGGTTAGTTTTGGCAAAAAAAAAATAATGGGTTACTCTATGATGTAAAGTTTGATTCTTGACATGAGATATAATGGGTCATGAGCCAATAAAATAATGACACGTGGAAGAGTTAGTTGTCTATAACTCATGATGTGACTTCATACACAGTTTTGATTGGTTAAATAATTATTATTTTTTTATTATTTCTAAACATTAAATTATATCAATGGCTATAATTATGCCACATCTGCAATTACATCCCATGTAAAGAATTCAAGAATTAAAACTAATATATACTCGTTGGCAAGGTACTATTAAGTATTAACATTGCAAAATTTCAACTTAATTGATCGCTGCTTCATATAAAGATTCCCGTTTTAAAATGAAAGGTTACCAAAGTGACCAAGTCAAACACATTCTTATCCGAATTGACTATGGCCAATATTATTTTTTGTGCACTAAAGTGAAAAATAAAATAAATATAGTTACTTAGAAACATAATTGATATTTTTTGTTATTTTTTACTTGATATAAAGCTTAAAGATTACTTAATCATGTCATTGTTGGTTAGAAAGACTACATATTTTTTACTTGATATGCATTCTTTATCTCCAACATGATATATAGACTAAATAAATATAGACTTAATCATGTCATTATTAATATATAGACTAATTTAAACATACGTATTGCAACTTGTCCTTAAACAAGCTAGCGAAACAAGACATTGTCAAGTGCCAACAATATTATATATGGCATTACAAGAGGTGAAAACTTAAATATATTATTTTCAAATTTCAACCACTGTACACATTAAAGCTGGTAGTAGATAAGATAAGAAAACTCAGTATGAACAAGAGCAACTTGTAAATTTTGTGTTGTCCGAGACGATCTAAACCACCAATAATGAGTGTTTAATAATTATTGGTGAGATGCATTATTAATGAATTGTTACAGTTTTTATCCCTTATTCTAATTTTTCGGATTGCATAGACACCGAGTCATCAGTTATATTATTATATATATATATATATTTATATATTTATATATCATTACCCATACAATCAAATGTAAAAGTAAAACACAACAAAATAATATGTGGCGTAGGAAGACGCATGGCCGTTGACGTATACATTAATAATTTAATACTTAATTATTTACTATCAGTATCCATTATTTAATTTACTTAATTTAAACCTGAAAACTATTGAAAACGATATATGGAACCTCTCAAATGGTTAAAGCTTGATATGTAATTAAAAACTGTATAATTGATTGTACGTAGGTATATAATTTTAATTATATTACACATTATATAATATGAAGATATACGTAAAGAAAAGGATGGTGGAGAGAGGTTTGGTTGGGTGGGTAGGCTCCAAAGGGAATCAATGATAGCGTGCGGCGACACGATGAAGTTGCGTGTCACATATTGACACACTCTTTAATATTTTCGCTTCTTCTCTACTTATTAAATTGCTAAATCACTTTCACTTCTTCAATTCTCAATCTCTTTTCATTTTAACTAATTACGCAATTTCCAAACTCTTTTTTCATTTTCTCAGATAAAAGTCTAAAATTATTTTTTTTAAAAAAAAGTAAAAAGGTATATAATGTGAAAGAATATTATACTAAAATATTTTAAATATTTGAGTTGAATATCATTCTCCTCGTTTTTATCCATACACAAACCTAACACTCCTTCACATAAACTTAAACATGAATCATCAAATTTTAGTTATATGGACCATCAAATGGCTATATTATTTGGTTAATTCCAAGACTTACAAATATAAGTACATCAACTATTTTTTGAAAAAATTTGATCACCGTTATAATTATATGAAAATCATTTTTAGGAAAAAATTATAATTTTTTTTTTTTGTGATTTTACCATTTGCACAATGGTGTCATGTAGTTTACAAGTTTTGAAACAGGATCCATGTGATTTATGTCATTGGTAACTAACATTTGCCTTATAATTTGTTTTGGTCCTTAAACCACAAAAACTCTATTTGAAAACTTTTAACTATAGGTGCCACTGTGTAAATGGGCTATATATGAATCCTTCTTGTAATTTATCTTAATTTTTATCTAATTAGATCATTTTGGATGAATGAATCTTATAATTAAAAAAACTCATTATCAATCAATCAATCAATCATGCTTAATTAATTTAGATCATCCAACAGTTGAAGGTTCTGTTTCAAACTTTGGGCATTATAGTGTGGGGTTAAAAATGCTTATTAGTAGTACAGTGGACCACCTTATCGTCTTTGATTAATTTATTTATTTGAAGGTAAGAGCGTCTTTTTCAATGAGTAGTAGTTGAAACTGTTAAGATAGCGAGTGTTTTTAGTTTTCACTTTTACGTTTTATGGTAATAAAGATATATTTCAAAATATTTTTAAAAATAAAAACTAAAAGAAGGCGAAGATGGAGTTTAATTTCCTAGATACAAAGTCAAGTTGTACACAATATCATTTAAAATATCGGATTGGACAAAGGCATTATAAGTGATTAGAGAAGCAGAGACGATTATTATTTATCCAAACAATATGATATTAATCTAAGTTCAACGAAATGGATGGGATAAGATTATTTTTTAATTAGATGAGATGAGATGATGTATTGGTGCTTGGGTGATTTTAGAGAAAATGATGTTAAATAGGGTGTGAAATTATATAAAAAGGTATGTAATGATTGTGGTTGGTAGAAATAAGTTTATGGATTTTTGTAATTTGTATAGGGATAGAAATAGTATGAAATAATGAGATGAGATGGAGATAATAAGATGAGATGATAGGTGTTTGGTTGTGTTTTGATTGGAATAATATTGAGATGAGATGATATTGGAAAGTGTGATATTGTATTGGAAAGCGTAAGGATGAGAAAATTTTGGATGAAGGGTTAAAGGTCAATCAAAGTGGATGAGATGATGGGCCAAAATGAAAATAATATTGGAATTATTTTTAAGAATACAATTTGGTCCATAAATTTGTACCGGTCCTATTAATCAATCCCTAACATGTGTAAATAATAACTTGGGGCTTACACGAAATCCCAGTCATCAATAATCGGATCTATTTGTGAAATCCAACGAAAAAAAATAACAAAGAATAGTTTGAGGACCATAATGCAAATAACAAAACAACACAAAAATGTTTGGTCAATGGTTCATTTTGATCCAAAATGTATGCCCTAATATTCATTTGGTCCATTATGTTTCAAAATGTTCATATTGGTCCTAAATGTTGGCAAAATGATTCATTTTGGTCCTAAATACTGGTAAAATGTTTCGTTTTTGTCCCAACCAAATAGAGAAAGTATTCTTTGGGAACAATACGTAGCTCTAAACAAGCCATATTCAATAGTTGGGACCAAAATGAAAAATTTTGCAAATATTTAGGAGCAATTTGAATATTTTGAAATATAATGGACCAAAATGTATATTAAGGCATACATTTTGGACTAAATTAACCCTTTAACCCTATATTTTTCCATCCTGTACATACACGTGGGTCATTTTGTATTTTTTCCATTCAATACATTACCGTTATTAGATTTAG